>VWZV01012874.1:82904-199841 GCA_013397155.1 Irena cyanogastra | reverse complement strand
CCCCCCTCTCTCTCTCTCCCCCTCTCTCTCTCTCTCCCTCCCCCTTGGGGCTTGCTCCAAGCTGCGGCTGGCAGCTCCAAGCAGGGCCCCTGCACCCACGCCCTTTGCAGTAAACCACAAGTTCCAGGACCTGGCTTCAGAGATCTCTGTCTCTGTCTGTCCTGACCGTCCAACCCTCCCCCGCTCCTACATAACTTGTACAGAAGGAGGTGTCTGCTCTATTTTTCACATACTATAGAGTTTCTCATACGGGAAACTGGAAAGTAAGTCCAGATCTTGGCCCAGGCTGTGGCTGCAAAACTGGTTTAGTAGCATATCCAAATATTTCCCTATCATTGATCTACCAATGGGAGTCCAATGGACATCCATTTCAAATCAAGCTAGGGTATGCATGAGGCCAATCTCATTTTCATGTGGGGTTAGTCTGAGGAGAACAGATCTACAGCCACCGTTGCCAAAGAATATAAAAAGCTCTAAAATTTTTTAACATTCTTTCTCTACTCATCTCCTATTCTTTTATATATCAGATCCAAACTTTCTTTTGCTAGATTACAGACTCTATATTAGTTATAATAAAATCAAGATATTACATTGCACTCTACTGTTACAGTGTAAGAGACAGTGGGAGTAATTACCAAAAGATCACTGGGTTAAAAGCAATAACAACAGCTGGAGTAACCTGACTTTCCCATATTCAGTGAGTGCCTCTGAAGATGATATATATGACATGGTGCGAACACTGTAAATATAGCTACTGTGATACTACAATGGAATTTTTATGCTATTAAACCAGTGACAAGAAGTTCAAAGTAAGTGAATGAGAGTGCCCAGCATAAGTTGCAGGTTTCCAGAAGCTAGACAGAATACATATAAGCTGAGTGCTTATCCCTTAAATAAAGATGATGTACTTTCTCTGAGGTACAGTACTTCTGACTTTTTTGAGGGACAGGTATTTTCTTCCAGTAAGGCTGGAGCTATCAATCTAGTCAAAGTTCACTATAGCTGGAAGAAACTAGAGCAGGAAAACAGGATTTTATGCGACAATTTATATGCCTTTCCTCACACAGAACATTCCTCTCATGTACATAATGACATTTCTTCATGCGATGGCACTTCTCCCTCTACATACACAGAACTTTCACACGAGAAAAGAATAAAGACCATGTAAGCAGCAAATCATTCTTAAGAACTATGTCTGATGCCTTTTCTTTAATTTGTCACCATGAGCACTGTGGTATGGCTGATTCATGTAACTGCCTTTAAATTTGGAATTCAAACATGATTTTAAGGGAACCATGAAACTCTATTACAAGGAGATATTCAGTGTTTAGATAGCTGCCTGGCACTTGACATAGACATCTTGAAACAGACAGGAATAATATCAAGGCTTATATGTAGAATATAGAATGAATCAATGATGTTGATTCACTGCTGTGAAAAGCTGATTTAACCTTGACCAGAGATGCTGGAAGGGAGCCTGTGTGAATTGAGGCAGCAGAGATCAAGACCAAATCCTCAGCTGGCAAAACTGTCATACCTGCACTGAGGTGTTAAATCTGTACTATCAAAGGGACTGTGCATCTTAATTATCAAAAAAAGGCTTTAAAGTATAAAAATGAAGATATCTCAAGAAGAACAATTGGTTTGCAGAGCACAAAAGCTTCTATTTATTAAATAGAGGTCAAGCATACGGACAGTAAACTTCCATTTATTTGATCAATTATGCTTTAAAAATCAAATTAAAACCATTCTTAAGAATACATGAAGCAGTTAAAGCCATGAGAATTTCACTTGATTGGGTAACAGTAAGGCAGTAAATCAGATTTTTTTGTAGGCCTAGTGAATGCAGGGCAAACAATAACTAAGTAGACAATGGCAGCAGAGCTGCATCCTTTGAACTGGACTGTGACAGATCTATACTGTGTTTTGCAAAAGCAGCACAATAGCATGCTGCAGAAAGCATACAGAAAGCTAAAACAAGCAAACAAAAATTGTGTCTCTTTACTTTCAGCCATAAAAAGCCATGAGGAAGTTGAGATACAAGGACATTACAACTGCTTTCAAACAGGTCATTCTGCTACGTGAGGTCAGCAGTACTGCTGCTGTTGACTTCAGCTGAATCAGGATTTGGCACACTGGTTTTAATTTATCACATTACTGAAGTTATACACTGATATAAATCCACACAGCAAAACTGGAATAATGCTGTTGTTAATCAGGCCTAATGAAACAATGATCCTCTAGGTCAGAAATACAGCTGTATCTCTGATGTTAGGATAAATACTCGCTCAGCTTTGAAATTAGTTAAAAAGATTCTTGCTGTGGATCATGTACAGTGAGGCTAACCAGCACAACCCTCAGATCTATGTGATATGGAAAAAAAAAGTCTCACAAAGAGATGTAAATCAATATTTCAAATGATCCATCTGCCAGAAGAAATTCCATTGGCTAAGCACTTCTATAAAAATTCAGCCTAATAATATGGATGAAGCCCAACACCAAAAATATTTGCAGATTCATAAACTTCTTCTTACAGTCTGGGCCATAGCACAGCAATGGTGCATGTTACTAATGAGGAGTAAAACCACCTGTGCCATCTGCCCTGTGTCAACCAGATCATTCATATATTCTGACTGATCTCTTTCAGACACCTTTAAAAAACTTATTGATGCACTTCCTTCAGTAAAGAATTATCTATACCCACAGAAATTATAAGGTATTTAAAATAAAGTCTATTGAGCTAAGTTGGTATTAATCCTCCCCTAAGCCCCTCAAAATCAGTATCAGAGATCCCTGAGGAAGGAAGGAATGGATTTATAATGGCTGAGGATCTAGCTTAAAAAAGAGTTTTTCATTTGATTATATTGAAAGACACAGACAATTTTTCTGTATTATAGAGAAAAATATGCTGTTTGAATACAGACCAGCATAACTACCCAGGAGTCAAAACGAAGCAGAAAGAGTTGATGTACAACATCAATTTTTTTTAAAAGGTCAGGCATCTTCTTGCTTCAACATGTTTCTTATGATGCCCATAGCTCATTCCTATGGGAGTATGCTGACTCCAGTCTCAGCAATCACTGCTGTAGTACCTCCTCCTGCAGTCACAATTTCCCAGTCTGCTGTTCCCTGGTCTGTGCTCACATCCTGGGAGCATGTCAATGAGGTCACTCATGCAATCCATGCTTGAAATGCTCTCAAGTCAGTGGCTAGCACTCTCTGCCCTGCAGCATCTGCTATGATGAGGAGAAAAGCTGAAGTAAATACACCACTTTGATTACAATTCTCACTAACCTCTGTGGGTGACTTCAACCATGGTAAGCTACAGAAGAATGTTCTGCGCCTTACTAAATAAATTTCTGTGAAACGTAATTCTGTTGCATTAAAGGACCCTCCTAGGCAAAAAATTCAGCCACCAAGAATTCTGTTCATTTATTTTAAAATATTTTTGTTTTACCAATCTACCTTGTTATTTATGCATCAATCAAAACAACAGTTACTTATTACAGAAAAGGCAATGATTTACTTATTTCAACATCTCTCAACAACACTGCAGCCACTTTTTGCTCCTAATTGGAATGCAAATACTATGCCTGTATTGATATAGAGAAATTTGGCTTGTTTCAAGCTTTACTGATGCAGCAAAATACTTTGCTTATATAAATTAATGACTTTCTCAAATGAAAAAATGTATTTTACAAAATTTTTTGTGTCCCGAGCTGCAAATACAACACAGATACGGAGAACAATTCAACTTCAAAAGTCCTGTGCTTAACAAGTCAATAAACAGATCTACACCAGCTAAAAATAAAACACATTCCTTTTCATTCCACAGAGTGAGAAAATTATCATAGAGATATATTTCTCCCCTTTAGCTTTGCACTAATTAAAACCCACTGTTTTATAAGGACTGTTTTATAAGAGTAAGCAAAGGGCATTTGCCACAATCTTGACATTTGAGAAAGGAAAGAATGAACAGAACCGTGTAGTGTCAGAGGGAGAAATATGATGATTTCAGCAGTTTGAGAAAAACACAGTATTATAGGTATTGAAAAAAGTTAGCAAAGGGCAAGACAAGTTTTATTATGGCCTGGGATATATGCTTAGATAAATGACATGATAGTTCCAAAGAACACAAATGAAAAAACCTGATTCAAGTTCATGAAATGACAAACTATGGGAAAAGCAAGAGAGAATTTGACCTAAAAACCTATTTCTTAGAATATGATTCCTACTCTAAAATTCAAAGACAAGCCAAAACTAATAAACAATTATACAGTGTCGATGCTTATGTATAGCAAATCATGATGTGCAAGGCGAAGAATATCAGCAGTTCGAGTTACTAAGTGAACACCCAGTGAGGTGTATCAGTTGCTCAAAACATTCATGGGGCAATGAGATGGCTGAGAAAGGCTGCAGCAGACTCACTCTCTTAAACACAGCAAAAAAGGCCAATAAAGATGTGTGACTGGATCCAACTGGATCTTTGGAGTGCACCACTGAAGGGAACTGGTTTCTTCAGTGCTGATAACACTGAATGGATGAACATGGGCATTGCTGCCTAGAAAGTCGTAAATACATAAGTACAGTAATGTGTCTACAATTGTGTTAAGCAGAAAAGGAAAAAAAAAATATCTGTGAGGAATGACACTTAGAAAAGTATCCCCCAGCTTGATGGTCAAAGCCACAATGCCAAGCCAGACTATCCACCTGAGTATAGACCAAATACGTCTCAAGTCAGAAAGAAATGCCATGATGGGGTTAGGCTTTCAGCTACAGACAGTGGGCATGGCTGTCCCAGCTGCAAGTGTGGGGTACTTGTGGCATCCCAGACAGACAGCAGTGCAAAGCAAGAGGTGAAACTGGTCTCTCACTGCAGTCATATGTGATGAGGACACTAAAGTACAATTCAGGACATAGAAAGGAGTTTATTCCAATTTAACCAGAAGAACAATACAACACTGAGTTTGCTGAAACCTAGATTTTCTACTATAAAACAAGTAATAGCAGCTCTAATAGCAGCTCTAACAAGTAAGAGGCTGTGAGAAGAGCACCAAGGACACATTTGCGTTGTCCTGCCCATACCTGTTTCCTGTTTCCTTCCCCCACCTGAGTCTCAAGAGGTGATGGCAACTATCAAGAGACTAAGTTTTACTGGCAATGGAGGAAACAGCTCACACAAGTAAGTTCCTTTCCTGCCTTTACCACTTGGACAGCAATGCTGAGATGTGAACCAGCATTTTCATTTATTTCAAAAAAGTTTTGATTTATATTCTCTTCTGGAATGTTCTGGAAAAAATTCTATGTGGAAGTGGAAAAATGCCAGGAGGAATGGGATTATCTGTTGTGATGTAGTTATTTTTCAGGATTTTCCAGGTAAAATCTGTTCCTCTCACAAACATTCCTTTGATGAAAATTCAGTCTCAAGTGTTGCAATAAGAAACATCTGTGACAGTGAAATGGAAAAAAAGTTATGTGTCAAACATTACACTAATGACTTGAAGTTGTTGCCATCTACTTTCTGTATTCTGATCTGAGTAAATTAAGTGCAGTGATTGCAGTCTTTTTCACACAGCACAGAAATCTTGATGAAAAGCACCACTGCAACCCTCTGGCTACACCTGGTAGGGAGGTCAAGCCAACAACATTATCTGAGGCCACCTCCAGATAATCCTCTTCCAAAGCAGGTTAGAGAAACAGCAGAGGGATAATGAGAGAAAATGTATGTTAAGCACAATTTTCTTTTTGAATACACAGTTGAGGTTGGTTTTGCCTTCCATTAGCCAAGGACAACAAAAGCCATAGCTGTATGATAAACATTTTTTTGAGCAAGCTGGACAGAAGTGCCCTTTAAAATTAATCTAGGGGGGAATAAAAACTCTTTCACTTAGCAACAGTCCCTTAGTCCCTCGACCCTTCTGAAAGTCTATGCCTCCAAACGAGGTGCCTCTAGTCCTGTCTGTTCCTTTCGGGCTGTCAGCTGGGAATCGTAGCTCTCAGCTAATTTCCAGTATTTGGGTACTGTTTTGTTATACAGCGGCACCAGCTATTCCCACAGGTCCTTCAAGGGGCCACTGTTGCGGCACTGTTATACTTCTTCATCCCATGCTGTCAATATAACTGTCCATATTCCCTACAATGGCAAGAAAATTACTTCTGAAAGAAGAATGCCTAAGACCTCCCCCCCCTATTTTAGACCATAAGTAGAACCTTGTGTCCCAATGGGCATTCAAAGAGCTGCTGGGCATGACTTCTTGTGCAATTTCAGGGCACACAGTTCCTTCAGTGATCACATCTGATACGACTTCAATTCGCATCTGCAGAAGTTTAACACATCTCAGATCTTTTTGACAGCACCAGAATTTTTGCTGATGCTGAGAACATTTTGCTGCTAGTTTATATCCTTTCCTGAGGAAGTACAGAAAGACAAGCCAAAGCTTTAACTATTCTAAGCTATTATTTTTATTTTTCTTTTGATACACAGTTTAGCCATAGGCATCTTGGTTGCTGGCTGCACTTGCAAGTTCCACAAGCACTTTGGAACACTTCTCTAAGGATGCTTGTTCTGAAATCTCTGCTGAGAGCTTGCTGAATAAAACATGTTCATCTTTAGCTTCTCTTTACAGTCTTTTCTAGGAGTACATACTATTCCTACCTTCTGCTATTAGGGTATGTGGGGTGCTACCCACAGCACTGCAGCACACGTCATGTAGTCCAGTTCTTGAGAGGGTAGAGCTGTCTCTGTGACACTCTTCTGTGCTGTTACACTACATCTAAAGCTCTAAGAGCTGACATGAACTTCATGAACACGAAAGAGACATTCACAGGTTGGTACAAGCAAAAACGAACCTGAGGAGCCTATTCCCGCACCCTAGGATGGTATCTGTGCCGTGTATATGTGCTGTGTATCTGTGTGGTACCAAGAAAATCTCATGCTTCTGATCCTGTCTTTTGTGAAGAGGGACACAAGAAACTAGCTGCTATGATCTGCAGCTGAAATACAGAAATGCTCTACAGGGCAAAGGAGTGGTAGGATAAGCTCTACAACAGACAAGCAGACTCAGTCAGCACATTGTTGCAGGCAGATGACGTGCCAGCAGAAGAGAACAGCAGTCCCAAGACAATTGTGGCTGGCCCACAACCTCAGTCTATGTCAACTCTGTGGCCTGTAAGCCAAAGGTTTGCTTTTTTCCCACTCCCTTGCATACCACATGGCATCTCCAGCCTTACACAATTACTGACTTCTCCCTGGATCTTTGGGTGAGAGAAGCGAAGTTGAGAGCAGACTACAGATAGCAGCAGACAATACATTAAACTTTCAGTCTGAGAGCTGAACAGGGGTAAAGGCTTCTCTGACTCTGAAGAACATTACTCCCTCATTCAAAACAGCTTTCTTGAAGCTCCTGCACACATGACAGCAATCTGTGTCCAAGAACAGAGCAATTTGCTTTTCTGGCAATCCAGGTACTTTTTCACTGCTACATAGAAGTTGTTTCTTTTTATTCATCCTCTCAGTCTTTCCTGGTCCCTATGTCAAATGATTATGGTTGTTCATTTAGTTCTTATTTTACTGGAATTCACCCCTTACAAAAGGCTGAAAAATTCCTTGTGGAACAGTTTGAACAGAGAAAAAAAGTCTCCACTGGATTACAGCCCACTGAATGTAGCAGAAGTTATTTAAATGAATTAAAATTATACTTAAACCTGTTCTGCAAGATAATTACTTTCACTGCAAGATCATCATTACTCTAGCTAATGTGCTGTGTAAGTTATGTGTCCTCTAATGATGGCCATGGTATCCAAACAGTGAGATACATACAATCAATTTCGAAGCTGCTCATGAACAATCTTCCATATATACCAACATGCAACTCACATTAAATTCCTCAGATCAAGTGGTCTGGGGCCTCTCTGCAGCGATACAGACTGTTAGAATCAGGTGTTTGGAAGAGATGACAGTTCAAAATGATTCCTCCTTCACAGAGACAGAAGAAGAACTAAGAGGCAAACCTGTGCTAATGCCTATCTCCATAGAATATGAGAGAACCTGTCGATCGAAAAGATGCTTGATAATCCAATGTTTCTTCTGGACCCCAAATAACATAAAAAAGGGAAGAATTTTAGTGGGTGGGGAAGTGGGGAGGGAGAGAGTCTGGGAAACTTGACCAGGCCAAGTTTTGAGGGCTCAGCCACACGCTACAGGCAGTACAAGATTCTAACCACACACACCAAGGCGTAGGATGTAGCTTCCCTTCCCCTCTCCCCTCCTCCCCGGGGTGTTGCCCCCGCACGGCCAGCCCGCACCAGGAGAGGGCGCTCGAACACCAACCAAGCGCGGGAGCTGCTCTAATGAGCGCTCCCGGCTAATTAGCGCTGCGGGGCCGGCTCCCGTTCCGCGGGATTAGCTCGCTCGCACGCACAGCTGGCTGCAAGCAGGACAGCAGCGGCCAGGGCGTGGGTCACAGGCCTGCTGGACTGCAGCGACTGCTGTCCATCTGCGGAAGCTTCTCTTTTTGCTTTTCTTTTTCACTACGTCTGCCAAATTCTTCCCCAAGGCAGGGGAGCACTGAGGCTATTCCTTACTCTCTTATATTCCTGGGGGCTGTGAGGCGCCTCACTGAAGCCACTGCTGCTCCTTTTCCAGCGTGCAGTACCTACAGGGTTGGGCATACTGGGAGGCCAGAGCTGCTCCTGCAAGAATAAACATGCTGGCTTCTGTCGTCTTGCTACCCTCTCACATCCCACCTCTCCATTAGGCCTGGCGTGTATACTGAGTGGTGATGAGGCAGCCACGGGGTTTCTGGAATGCAGAACCCACATCCCACTCGCTGTCTTGTCAAGCTTTGGCCTCCCATGATGCTCAGGAAGCATCCCTGTAATGCCTGCATCAGGAGCGAAGGTTCAGAAGACCCTGCCCCACGAGGTCCCTCTGCCCCCGCCCCTAACCCACAATCCGATCCATGAGGTCTCACATACCAGACAGAAATGGTGACATCCTTTGTCCCCCTGGTCTAACCTCACAGCCAGGTATAACTCCAAAGCTGGCCTTGCTTTCCACAGGAAGCTGGGCAGTGACCTCCAAAGGTCCCTCCCAAAACAAATGGTTCTGTGATTGTCATTGCTGGATAAGTACAGATAAAATATCCTATTCCCATTTGACACTGCAGAAGCAAAAGTTAGAGATGGGTAAGTCAATTTTGACCTGAATATACAAGGACTAGGAAAGCTTCAGACATTGCAGACTCTGTAAGGTGATTGCCCTGGCACATCACTGCCTTCCTCTCTACACTGTCCTGTTCACATTTCTTTTACAAACTCTGTAAACAGTGTATGGGATGGGTTACATCCTGGATTCACTGATGTTCATATGAACATCAACTTAATTGATGGTGGATATCCATCCTGTAGGAAGATATGACATTCACTGATGGGCCAACTAGAAAAATGCCTAATTTGTAATCATCAAAAAGTTTCTTTCAATGCTAGCAGGCAAAGGATTGTCACATTTTGTCATTACAGCTGCTCACTAGTGAGTCTGCTGGCTCACTCACTCTTTCAAGTTCCACCACTGCCAAAGCAGAACTGGTTTAATTGAAGTCCCTGAGTCTTAATCAGTTTGCTTTTATTGCAGCCTGGTAAGAGAACTTACTCATAACTATCAATTTGATTTGATTGTGGAAGTGTGTATTTTTTAAAACAACATTGTCCATGCTTAAACTTATTTTTAAGTTATTATGACTATTATGAGGGGCCAAATTTAACTCAAAAGTGGGTTAGCATATGATAAAGAAGGTTGATTTTACTTTGTTCCTGCAACCGCTCTGATAATATGGTAAGAAGATAGGCTTTGACCTAGTGGATGGTGGTGTAAACTTGCACTTGGACTTCCCAGGAATCCCTGGATAGGCTGTGTGCCACACTTCAGTTTTCCATCTGCAAAAGGCAGCTAACAGTTCCCTGCCTGGCAGGGGCAGTGGGACTAAAATCCTGCTAGGATTGCAAGATGTGCAAACATTACATCAGTGAAGGCCATGTAAGTGCCAAGAACAGAAATCTATCTACATATTCAGATAGCTACAGACTTACTGTGACTTAATCAAGTTTAAACATTTTAAGATAAAAGCTGCTATTTCAAGCTTCTTAGTCTCAAGGAAATCCACAACAAAAACAAACCATCAGCACAGAAATAATTTGGATTATTCACACTCAGAAGAAGTGAGAGAAATCATTTGTCAAGGTCACTTTTGAGACTTTGACAGACTGAGGGGAAAACAAAAAAAAAATCAAGCGTATGAAATCCATGACAGAAAAAAGACATTGGATTAAAACTTCTTTCCCCATTACTTATTCAAATGCATAGGTAAATCCAGTGTTTTATCTCCAGCTGAATACTCCTCCAGGCTGAAACACTGAAAATTAAAATGAGTTTGTACATAACAAGCAAAATTTATCTTTTCTAAAATGCCTTAAGGAGCAGGTTTGGGGCATAGAATTGGTCCAGAACATTTACTCTTTGAGTAAAAATCAGTTAATCTTGAAAACTGTGCAGCCGTTCATTTGCCATAGATTGCTGTAGTGTCAGGACACAAATGCCTTGTGATTTACCCTCTCATTCTCAGTTCTCAGATCCTAGTCTAATTCAAACTAATAAATTAGAAGATTGGCTGACTTTTAACCTCTGGTTAGAGGTTTTCCTCCCAAGTGCTGGCCCACAGGAAATTCTTGTTTTCAAATGTGCTGGAGTGACACTAGCAGAGCCTTTCAATCATAAGGAAATTTTGATCCAGCAAAAGTGCAAGACTGCTCCTATTGCCAACTCATTCTCTTGTGTCAAAGTTTTAGAAATGCAGTTGCTTGTACAGACAGCAATAAGCATTATCACTCATCCACACCCTCTTAAAAGGATGGGCCTGAACTACCAGATTCTGGTCTGAATCCAAAGTCTACTCCATGTCTCCCTAATTCTGGATTTAGAGTTTTGTTCTGCCACAGTTCTAATACAAAGAGTCACAGACACAGTCACAGAAACACAGAGATATGCACTTCCCTAAGTGGGAACTTTCAAACATATATGGGCTTAATTGGATCCTCATCCCCATTACTAATGACCAAAGGAGCATGAAACTCAGTGTTATACACCATGTGTAAAATGAGGTCTTCAGTACTACCTCAGCCTTGCTAATGAGGGTATATTTTGTGTGTGTGCCTGTCTGACATGGACAAGCTGTACAATCCATGGAATTGAATGCTGGGGCAATTCTGAACGAGTTACTTGCTGCAGAGAAGATCTGGGACCTTTCCTGTAGCAGATCTATTGTTCTCCCACTTCTGCACTTCAGTGAACCCCTTTGGTCTAAGGCTTCCCCTACTGAGTTGCTTCATTCCTCTGCATCAGGGTGCCTGCCGTGTGTTACACAAAGCATGTGGGAACATTAGTGTGGAGTCTTTACACAGCAGCAAAAGTGTCATATCTCTGTTTTGCAAGATATAGAGTTCTTCATATTCAAGTTATTAGCAAAATATAGATACAGATGGAGATATAGATAAGCATCTGTATAGCTTTGGAAAATGTTGACACTTTCATGTGCAGAGGATAAGACATTATAAATCTACTAACACCAGAGAAGAGGCAAGACATTGTTCTTAGATGGTGTTTGAGGGATGAAAACAGTTGGTGAGTGCTTCATTTGGTAGCTCCAGCAAAGCACTGCTATTTAACTCAAAATGAATAAAATATAGTTATGAAAACCTTCCAACCAAGTATGACAAAATAATTTCTCTTACTATTACTTTTTAACCTTGTATTTCACTCTTCATTTCTGTATTTCATTTCAACTGATATATTTTTCCTTCTTTCTTTCAAAGGCAATGAAGATCAAAGAGCATTGTAAATCCAGAGAATCTCTGTTATGGAGATTGCCAGTTACCTTTTGCTTCTGCTACCCTTTAAGTGTAATAAAAATGTGAGAACACAGAACTGGAAAGGACCATCTGGAACCATCTGTGAGCCATTCCTTGCACTGTAGGCTACTATGAATTAGATGTTTAATTACAAACAGTGCATAGAACATCTACTCCACATGTCACAGGCCATGAAACAGTTCCTATGTAACACAATTAGGAACGATGATGAATAATAATGAGCATCCAGAACCATAATGTGCCATAGAAAGAATACAATATTGAGCATCATCAGCATCTAACTACTGGGAGCTAAAACCATTTTAGGGTAAAACAGTCTTGAGAAATAAAGCATGAATTTTGCTGTAAGAAGGGAAACCCAAAAAAATCCCAATCCCACTACACTGATCCAGAGAAATATTTTTTCTTTGCTTCAAAACTTTGTAATCCATTTAGCTTGGAGTCTGTGAATCAGATTCACCTCCCACTCACTTACAGGAGAAGAGTTTGTGATGGATGCATGTGTTATTGGCTGTAATTCATCTCCTTTTCATTTCCCCGTCAATAGTACTACGGTCACTTTATTTTAGCCATCAGGAGTGTCTGTAAAAACTAGAGAAGCCCATGCAGTAGAAATATAACCCTGGGACAACTCACCTGACCTGCACCTGTGCTACAAAGATCTAAGGTGTTGTTGGAATGCACTGATCTGCTGCCAGTGGCATTGTAAGGGAAATATAAGAAGTATTTGAGGCTGTATTAAATGTATAGCTTAAAAAGACAGTGCATCAAAAATGCTGCTGTTTTGTGCACTGGGTTGAAAAAGGTTTCTTCTTCACTTTCATTCCCAGTAAGTATTCCTCAGAGAGTGTGACTTTATCATCTAAAAAGAAAAAGTAATGGTTAATGGATAGCTTTTGGGTTTGGGAGAGTATCTTCTAGCATTAAGGCCAGACTGAATCCCAGCAGCTTCAGTTTGCCACAATCATAAAACAGAGCTTAAAACCAGTGGTGAGAAGTGGAAAAAAAAAAAGAGAGAGAAAGCAGTCTACAGCTTATTTTTCTCTCCCCTCATCCTTATGGGCCAATCAAGAAAAATGTGGTCTGTGTAAATGGAAGATATTCCTTAAATACATTGAGTGGAGCTTACAGTGTCCCAAAGGGGCTATTCATCACCTCCAACAGGAATATGCACTGGGAGGCCCTCACTAAATTAAAAACAAAACAAAACAAAACAAAACAAAAACGACAACCAAAAAAACTCAAAGAAGAGCTATCCATTTATCTCATAATTTGGTGGTCTTTGATTTCAAGGAGTGAATAGAGAAATGTTAAGCCTTCACTAGATTTTTTAAAAAGTGCTCCAAAGCCCCATGTCTCTTCCCCCCCCTAAGTACAGGAGAGATATCCAACAATTTCTGCAAGTACTGTCTTGCATTAAAAGTACATTTTAATTACTTTTACATTACATGGGATTTAAATATTATTTTTGTACTCATTTAGAAAGTTATTAAAACCCAGACAGAGCAATTCAATACTCCACTGACAGACAGTTTTAAATACCATTGGCATGTACTAGTGTCCATTCTGCCTGAGCTTCAGCAGAGTTTTTTTAATTAAATTTAAGATTCTTTAGGGACTGTAAAGTGAAAAAAAAATAGGTCAAGGTTCAATCTTACGAAACAGTAAACATTTTCAAGACAGATTGAGTGTCCTCAGTTTTATCTCAATCCAAATGAAAGCTGATGGTGCTCAGTATCTATCAGAAGTGCTCAGCACTTTGCAGAGTTAAGTCTTCCAAGGATACTGACAAGCCTTTAGAAAACACTCTAATAATGACCTCAGCCATGACCTGAGGGACTATTTCTTGTGAGGCCAGAGATAATTCAGTGTCTATGTGAGCTCACACTTGAGACTTCCTGACTAGAAATGGTTAAGTTCTACAAATTACAATTTAGTGATTGGGTTTCAAGATACAAATTACTGTCTGTTAGGAAGCAAGAGCTATAAATGAATATTTATTTTATTCAACTATGGTATAAAAAAGGATACTTTATCTGAAATGCCACTGTTCTCAGGAGACTTCCAGCTCTGAGAAGGTCTGGAAAAGAACCTATTTATATCGATTCCACACTATATTAGAATTTTTGCTTTGAATTGATCACTGATTTGTGAAGTATGCAAAGAACAGACACATCTTAAATTTCACTGAAATTTCTCTTTTTGTCTATAGAACAAAAGGTGAAACTAACCATACAAGCTGTAGAAAGCAACATAAATTTGTTGAAGTTACTAAGACCATTTTGAAGCTGTCTCATCATTCTACAGTCACAAATGAAACCCAGCATTATGCACTTCACTAACCTGAGCCTATATCTGGCCTGATGGTATTTATCTCAGGGTGCTCAAAGAGCTGGCTGATGTCATCGTAAAACCTCTCTAGAGAAGTCTCAGTCAACTGGAAGCTGCTAAGTGCCCCAATTTTCAAGAAGACAAAGAGGGATGATCCTGGTAACTATAGGCCTGTTCGTCTCACTTCAGTGCCTGGTAAAGTAAAGGAGAAAATTATCCTGGAAGTTACTGACAAACATGTGAAGTAATTGGTCACAGCCAGGATGGCTTCATGAAGGGGATGAAAAGTCTTGTCAAACTATTCTGTTTTATGACAAGGTTACCCACTAAGCTGACCAAGACAACCTACTTTAGTCTTTTTGGATCTCAGTAAAGTGTCTCTCACAGGATCCTTCTGGACAAAATGTCTAGTCCACAGCTGGATGAACACATCATGCAGTGTGTGAGCAACTGGCTCACAGGTCAGGTGCAAAGGGTTATAGTCAGTGGAGTGACTTCAGACTGCCCTTCAGACCTGTCACTAGTGAGGTTCCACAGGGCTCCATCCTCTGCCCTGTGCTCTTCAACATCATAAATTACTTGGACACAGGACTGGAAGGGATACCAAACAAGTTTGACAGTGACACTAAATTGGAAGGAGCTGTTGACTCCCTCTAAAGCAGAGGCCCCACAGAGAGATCTGAACAAATCAGAGGGCTGGGAAGCAACAACCATATGAAGTTGAACAAAAGTGCCACATTCTGCACCTTGGACAGGGCAAACCTGGATGTATGGACACACTAGAGAATGAGATGCTGGAATCTGGGGGTCCTGCTTGGAAGAAAGCTGAAATTGAGTCAGCAGTGCCTTGGCAGCCAGGAGGGCTAGCCGTGTCCTGGGGTACATCAGGAGTTGGACTATGTGATCTTTCCCCCTTTTCTAGTTGAGCACAAATAGCTCAGAAGTGAAAGGTGACAACTTCTAAACATCACACCTCTGCTGTGCAGAAGGACTTTGGGAAGAATACCGTGCAGGTAGAACTGTGATGGAAAGTTAGATCAGCAGGATGTAACTGTCAAGTGAGAACTGATCAAAGAGGCAAGACTGAAGAAAATAGTTTGTTGCAAGTATTCTTAGGCTGGGAACCATAATGACTACAACCTGGCAGAAATTTGGCCTTGCTTGTTCTCCCAAAGGCATTATACCTTACCCCAGTATTAATAATTTCAGCTTCTGACATACTGGTACGTGTTCTGTCAAGAGAAAGAAGCTCTTTTCCATCAGCCTCTCCATTCACAGAGATACCTTTCATCTAATGCTGACCCATCCATATCACTTTAACCGGATCCTGTAAAGAATGGTGGCACTGCCAGAAGGCAAATTGCTACACTTTTTATAGCTTAGCTTGTATGATTAAATCTCTCAGAATCAGAATACTACAGCATATAATGAACTTGCATCTTGTCAAATGAAAGGGACAGCCAAGTGACAGAAGGCAGTGGCTTAATATGACACTGCATTATAATGCAGTTCTGGAGAATAAAATTCAGTTGACATTATCTGAATGGAAAATGTTTGATCATATACAAGATTTTTTCCAGAAAAAATGTTGACTTGGCTGGGCTGAAGCTTTGTAGAAAAGGAGAGTTTTCCTTTTATCTTCCCTAGGAAATTAAGACAGAAAAAGTACCTGTAATTTCTGTCCCAGTAGAAATGCCAGTCATTCAGAAATTGACAAATGGGATTTGAAAACAATTTTCAAATTACATTCATAATGATAGTATGAACATTAAAAAAAAAATGGTTGAAGTAATAGAAAATTTCAGAAATATTTAATGAATATTTTCTCCAGGTTTGTGGAGTTTTTTCCTTAAGCTGGATCTTGATTTTTTATTATTCTGTTGCAGCTGGGGAAAATTTAAAATATTCTAGCAGCTTTCATGCCTTATTTTTTTTCTGCCAGACCTGAGGACTTCCATAGACCCAAACAATACTTTTCTTTTATCAGGGACTTGTATACCATAAAAGACAAAAAGTAATTTGAAAAAGGCTCCAGATCTAACTGGGCAGACAAGGATACAAGAAAAAAACTAGGATTATGTAGAGAAGCTTTTGTAAAAAAGGAGCTATGTATGCATGAACAAGGCTGCCTTTTGGAGATAAAGAAGTGTGAAGTTATATTGAGTCACACAGACTTCATGAATTTCCTGACTCTTTTTGAAGAAAACAGCAAAAGGTCCTTTGTTCAATACAAATAATAAAATAACAAGAATTACTGCTGTGGAGAAAGGGTGGGACAGGACTCAAGACGTGGCTTCAACAATGCTCTGAATGTGTTGCTTCAGTTTTCAAGTAAAGATGCAGATGTTGAGCCTAAAGGGCAAGGTTATAGAGTGAATGCAAATGAGATTTTTTTAAGGGACACCTCTGAAGCAAAACCAAAACTGAAACAGATAGGCATGCTCAAATCACAAGGTAATTGCCACTCCAATTTTTACTTTTTTTAAAAATTGGCCTGTTAAACAGTAAGCCTGGTAACAATCTGTTAATCAATCTGTCAAGCTGTGGGAGCACTGAATTACTGGCAAAGTTTGAATGTGGCTGCCAGAGATAACAGGGGGGAGTGTGATCCAGGCAAAAAAAGGACATTTGAATGATCTCATGAGGACTTTAAAGGAAAGAGTAATTGAGGGCATGCAGCTACATGCAGCTGAGTAATAAAGAGTGAACAGAGTTTCTTCAGAGGTACTGTGTGACAGAATATCCACATATTTTTCTTTGATTTTGACAAAAAATTCCTAGAAAAGTAAGACAGTTTGTATTCAAGAAAACATTTGTTTTGATGCCACAACAGAAATTATTAGGAACTTTAAGAGGAATCATACTTTAAAGCTCAGTCATGTCCCAGAACAGAGTATGGAGAACTTTTGATATTTTCCAATCTTCTCCTCTGTGGTGAGTAGGACTTCTTTCCCAGTGATTTTCTCAGGAACAAAATCTGAATATTTTAATTAAAGTCTTCAGGAACTCCAAGAGAATATAGTGCAGGAATGGTTGAAAATGGGATCTGTGAGTAGTTAGGACTAACATGACTTTGAGAAGAAAAACTTCAAAAGAAGCTACAAAGGCCGAAGATTATGGTTACAATGATATTTATATTACTGGCAATCTAAGCTATCATCAGAAGAGACTTTAATTCCTGCATACAAAGAAGAAATATCCAAGAACAAAGATGCCGATCAGGAGCGATATGCAGCTTGGCAAACGTTACAAAGGCACCAGAGTTAAAAATCTCTGTCCTGAAAGATAAGCTTAACAGGTGGAGGAGTTCTCTATCTATCGCACAGTACCAAACATGCCAGGGCTGATGGCACTGAGCACACAATCACCAAAATGGAAATATGTGAATTGTGACCACAGCTGGTGGATCTCACAGACCTATGGTGACAGTGTCAATGCTTCTAACAAACTCAGAAGTCCCTTGACCCCTTGTGGACTGGCATGAGGGATGGTGACCAGCATCCAGTCTTCTCAGTGGTCTGTGCATTTTTCTCTTTAAGGTCCCAGGAGATGTAATAGCCTGGGTCACCCTGTGAGCTCTAAGAAGCATGATCTTCCTACTGTGCAATCTGCCTGTAGCACTAAAAGAGAGTTTCAAGAACAGCAGAAATCTGCTTTTGAACAAGAATCTCTGAAGAGAAGACTCCACAAGGGCTCAAAAATAATAAAAGAATGTCAGTCTGAAGCTGAAATAAGATGCAAAGCCCTTGAAAAGGAAACTTTGACAAGAAAACATTTAGCAAGACACCCTGTGAACTGAGGACTCCTAGACTGGCCTGATGCACCTGAATGTGAAAAAGTCAGCCTCAGTCACCTATTAACTTTATAAGATAACTAAAAGAAGTTAAGACAGTGAGCCTCATCTGCTTGAATGCTACAAAACAATGTTTCTTACTGTTTTGCTCTACTATCACAAACATTAGGAAGATGCAGAGTACTATCTCCCTAAATTCACCCATGCTGTTTGGTTGGAGGGAATGAGATATGATGTCTGTGGTGCATATACAGGACAAGGAAATTGTGCTTAAAAAACTTAACCTGACAGGACAATCCATACAGACATGCTTCAAAAGTCCACCTCCTTTCTGTTACTTCCTAACAATTGGCTAGTGAAGCATTTGGATTCACATACAAAAAATCATACTCACCAGTATGAGCACCAGATTTTTGTATATATATATATGTATATATATATATGCAGATGTACTCATAAATGAGCATACAGAAACTGAATCAAACAAATACTAGAGAACATAAAATTTCTTATAATGTTGCTGGGTAATGCATTATGTTTTGCAGCATGATGCTAATGCACATTCAAATATATTATAACTTGAAAATGCAAATATTGAAGTGAGGTCATATGGAGCAAGTTATCAAATCTAGGCACACTAATTTTATGAATAAGCACATGAAGTAATTCCAGACAAATTATAAGCTGGGTAATTCTCTTCTCACTGCCTATATTTTCCTTGAGATTTGAAACGGATACAGAATTCTTAATTTCCTAGGCTAAACCCTTTTGGCTCTGAATTTTGTGTTCATGAAAGATGCCAGATTAGTGGCCTGGAGACCAAAATCCCTTTTATGTATGGAATATACCATGTTACAAGAAGAAGCAGTGCAAGTTCTCTTCATTCTTCCAGTAACACTGTTCAAACATGGCAAATTGCTTCTTGAGGGTTATAGCATATATCATAGAATCACACAGCATAATTTTAAGACAGACTGGAGTGAATCAGGCAAAATGGTATGTATGACAAATATTATGATGTTAAATATAAATCAAATACCTTTGAGAAAGATGGATATTTTAAACATTACGACAACTTACGGTTAAGCTAATTGGACTGGAAGATTAAGTATGATTAGTTTACATGAGGTTAAATGGCCATAGTAATATGTATTTCTCCAAATAATCTTACTTTAGGGGTGTTCTTTAGTGGCATGATTTTCCATTTTTTCCTAAAGCCCTTAGTACCTATTAAAACTTGAGATTCTGCTGAAATATTGAACAGTGTGCTATTTCAATGAATACAAATTAGATGCAGAAGAGTGCAAATAATTGGTAAGGGAAGCACAAAGTATTAATGAAATTCCATGATCAATAGGTAATAAATACTTCTTGTCCCAATTAGCTTATAAATCAGGTGTAAAAGGAATACCAGGTCAAATTCTACTTGGAATTTTTATGCCAGCAATAATTAAAGAAAAAGAGCAAGCAGGCATTTTAACTACTTCTGTTCTGTATTTTTTCTGTAAAAAAGAAAATGGGAGATTGCACACATGCTTTATAATGGATTACTTTCAAGTTTAGCAATGGCTACAGATTTGTTTTGCCATAACGTACTCATATTAACAAAACCCAGGTCAAATGTGGTTTTTCAAACATTTTAAAAAAGCTGTCTTCAATGCTGCGATAGCACTCAAGTGCTGTGTTCTAATATTTATAAAATAAAGAGAAAATTCAGATTATAAGAAAAAAGCCACTTAGTTTTGTTACACTCTCTCTGATTCCTAAAGATTCAGTTATGCCAAACAACTTTTCCTAAGTTTAAAACATGTACAGAAGATAAGAATTTATTGCACATTTGGAACTGCTTAGAACAGTGCAAATCGTCTTAATTTCAGCAAACCTTCCAGTTTCTCAGTATTACAATATGAATATGTTACGTGGAATATAATTTTTAATCATTACTGGTGACTGCCAAAGGCAATGAAAGTTTGGTGTGATAGTAGCAACAGTAATAAAATAGATCGCTTAGGCAGAGTGCCCAATTGGCAGTGATCTGTGTAAGTGACCTGTCTTAATTGCTGACCAAATTGTAAATTTGGTAAATTCTGCTCAAGTGCATTACAGGTGTCTTAGTGCCACGGAGACTAACGCAATATGCCTTTCAGCAGAGAACACCTGTCATACTCACAGTATGTGGCATTTTGCCCCAGGAGAAAAAATTGAGAGGTCATGTTAATTAACAAAATGAGCAAAGCTCTTTGTATTTTATTGCAAAGGAATAACAAACTGTTGCTTTTTCTGTCTATCAAACCATCCTTGTTTGTTAGCTTGTTGCAGGAAGGACATTGTTGTTTTTTGGGTTTGGGGTTTTTTTTTGGAAGGTGTTCGAGTGGGAACACAAAATCATAAAGGTTTTGGGAAAAATACAAGAATAATTTAACCTAGGGGACTATTCATTAATGAAAAGCATGAAGCTCAAATGATTAACCTTCCAAAGAGAATGTTAATGTGTCATTTTATGATGTTTTCTAAGTCTCTACAGCAAGAGGAAGGGATCAGATAGTAAAAATATCTCTAACTAGCGGACAAATACGACATGCTGTCAAACTAAGTCCTGATATGTTTCCTTCTCTGGTGGGAAAGAATCACTTGCCCTAATGCAATAACTCTTGCTTACTGTCTACATTACTCTTCTCAACGGCACTTCTCTTGAAGGTATTCTTGGCTCGAAAATGACTGAAACATGGATGCAAAAGTGAAGGGTAGAATCTGTCTCTTCCTTGGTCTTAGGCAATAGGTCAGCAAACATTGACCTCTCAGCAAATAACTAATTACATATCTTTCAAAAAATCAACAATGAAGAAAACGTCCTTGAAATTTAGCTTATTTCTCTTTTATATACAGATAGATGTACAAGCAGACAATGTCCGCTTTTATGTCATCCAAAACAAAAACATTCAGAAAATATATACTGGAACTTACCAATGCTGGAATCACATTAAGGTTATGAAATAGCCTCTATCTAAAACACTTCAATAAATTATTCTGTGGATGATGATGTTTTACTGTAATAAATACCAAGAATGTTTTATATGGCAAGTGACTTCATCTTATATGGATCCCCTGGAATGTCCTAACTTCCAGTTAAGGATATTCTCTTTCATCTCTAAATAGATTAAACCTTCACTAGGTGTTTGAAATAGGCAGAGACTTGTAGCCTCATAAAGGGGGAAAAGGGGGATGATTGGTCAGAAATGGAAAGTGAGAGCTGGTAATTATTTTCATGTGACACACAAGAGACGTTATAGCAAAGCTGACTAAAGCTGAGCATGATTTAGCCAGTCTTCTTCAACAATGATGTCACTCTGTTCTTGCTTTCTATAAAGTTATGATTAATAAAAGGGGAGGAATATTACAGTAACTTACTCTTAGTGGGCAAGGGGTGACATCAACAGCAGCTGAGCAAACTGACCAAACCTCGTTGTGTGCTGCTGAGGGGTTTTTTCTCTTGCAGTGACTAACAAGGGGCTAACAGTGTGTGACAGCACAAAGGGCCCTTGAAACGAAGGACACTTCTGGTGGAACTTCTGAATAGGAGCCACCATTTTAACTCTTCTGCTTCATTTTATGGTTGCAAGATGTTTCTTTTGGCCTGCAAGAAGCTCTTCCCTTTCTCTATTAACACACAAACACTCAGACCTGACTCAAAATGGGTCAAAAGCTATCCCAATGGTCTTTCCAACACAAAGCTGCATGATCCACATTTTTTGCCTCATCTACTGGTATCATGATAACTTTTTTTTCCATTGCAAATTGGAGAACGTCTTTACAAAAACAGCTTATGTATCTTTGGAGTATGGATTTTACCAGCAACAACACAAATAATTTAGACATATTATGGAGAATCCTGATCCTCTGGTTCATCTATGGGAGAATGCTGTGTTTAATTACATTTTCTTTTTTCAAATTGATAGAGACTTATAACAATCCTGTTTGCTATTTAACCTCCACAAATTTGCCCTCCCTAAAATTATACTTGGCCACCTGGAAATGTTTACCAACCGAACTGAAATGCTTATGTGAAAAGACTCTCAGTGTAAATTGAATTCTTACCCCTACAGAGTAATAGCACTTACATTGTGCAGCCCAAGATATAACTACAGCGTGCTCTGCGAGAAGGTCAGCTACTTTGAGCTCTTTCCCTCAAACTAACTTTTTTGTATGAGGTGTACAGCTTTTGCACTGATAATATAAAGGGCTTATGACATTTCAACTTCTCTGTCCTACAGGCACTAAGACAACAGTTCCAAGGGGGAGCTGCAGAGGCTGGACATTACATTACCAAAATGTTCCCCAAGCTAGGACAATTCAAATGCCTTTCTGAACATTATTAAGCAAAGATAGATTGTGAAAGCTAATAATTTTCTTGTTCAAACACTAATAATGTTGAACTTCTCATTTTCACAAAGACTTATTGAGGGGGAAGCAAACAGAATTTTCTAAACTGCATCAGTGAATAATGGTCCCAGTGGTAGTATCTGGAAACTCATGGAGAAGATGAGCTGAGAAGTACTACAGATAATGAAATGGTCAACCACAGGCCAGTTAACTGTATTCTAAACATTTTCTGTCTGAGGGTTTGTGCATCTTGGTGTTTTACAGTTCATGAGTAGGTAGCAACATATTTTATCAAGTAAGAAGAAAAGTTTAGGAACCACCATAGGTTCCCATTTTCATCCTGACTGCAGACTTCTTTGGTAACACTGAACAGCAAACTCCCACCTCATATCTTCAAAGTTGAAAAAGTGACATACCTGCTTCAGAGGATTTAGTGATTAATCAGCTGATTTCTTAAATATATATATATATACACCAAGTGTGCATGCTACCAGAGATAAGTAATTTTTATCCTTTATACTTAGCTTCTCTTCTCAGTTAGAACATATTTAAAAGACAAGTTTAGATTATGTGCAGTTCATACTCCATGCTAGCCTACTACTAAATCTCAAAATATGTTTGGGAACAACTAACTTTTTCTTCTAGGATGACCAGATTTTCAGCACATGCCTAAAAATGTCTTACATCTGTAAAACTGGTAATTTATGTCCAAATATGTCTATATTTGCATGTCCGAATAGCTCGTATGTAGAGATAAGGCATTGAAATACCTAACTGCCCCTTAAGCAGTTTTTTCATGTCTGTGAGCTGGAGAGCTCAAATTAATCTACTGGGGTGGCTTTTACATAAAAGAATCATCTCCTGACTTTCACCCTTTCTGAGTCGGATGTCGTCCTGTAATTCCAGCCTAACAGCCTATTTCTGTTTCCAGATGCTGACATGCAGCAGACTTCCCATAAATGTTAGGACATCCGGCCATACCTGGGCAATTCAGACCAGCTTTGTAACTAGACAGCAGAGGCAGTCTTTCCCAGTGATTCAGCTTTGAGACTATGAGAGAGCAGTCTAATGTATACAGAAGATGTTTTCTTAACTTTTCATCTTAACCAGACCTTGACGTGGTACTTCAACATCACTGGCTGAGGAAATGTTTCCAATTGCCTGTGATCAAAGTTAACCAATAATCTGATACAGTGTTTTTGCTCTTAAAAGCATTCACCAAAATGACTGTGAAGTGTCTGGATTAAGTTTTTATATATGACACTTTTCTCTGTTCTAGAGCAGCAGTTCAAACCCAACCTGTGTCAGTTGTGATTAAACATGGTTATTCACAAGACTTCCTTTTGTCTATGGTAGATTTCCTTTGGAATTGGCGGCAAGAGATGGGCTTTCCTGAAGGTGACTCAGGGCAGGAGCAGTTACACTTTGCTCTGAATCACCTTCAGGAACTTTTTTGTTCTTTCCACAGCGTAGAGACAGGAGTGCCTCACTACCACCCAAGGACACTTCCTGAGTAGTCCCCCTGGTGGTTCATCTAACCCCTTTTTCTCATTCCAGCACTAGCAACAATAGATGCTGTTAGGAGAGAGAATGTGAGCCTGGCCGCTCTCAGCAAGCCTATCCCTTCAAGATCCCCTGCATCTGCAATTGTTGTATTAAGGATGTTAAAGGATATGTCCCTGCCTATTCCCTCTGGTAGTTTTTAATGGACCATCTTGAGTCCTCTGATACTGTCTGCCTCCACAGCCTCCTGTGGCAACAAATCCCAGAATCTCAGTCTCCATTGTGTAAGCTCTGTATCTGTTTTAAATCTTCTCCTACTCATTTCAGCGCATTCTCCCTAATACTGCAGGATTTGGTGCATAACAGTTCAGCATTCACCTTATATACCATCTTCACGGTTTTCTAATCCCCAAGCACATGTTCTTTCAGCCTTCCCTTCTCCAAGCTGCCTTTCAGTTTTTTGGTTAAGCAGATACTCCAAAACCTGGATAGTTTTAGTGTCTCTTCTCTAACTCTCCTATGTCCTGCTTGAAGTGCGGAGACCAGAACTGCAGACAACATCCACTTTGTGGATGTACCATCCATATAGAGGCAACATGGTGCCCTCTGTCTTGCTCTCACACTATTCCTAACAACATCCATTTTTTTGTTGGCTCTTTGAACTGTCACTGCACGTTCCATCTTTAAGTTTGGAGACCTCTAAATGATACATCCAAGACTCATCTCTCCCTAGTCTGCAGATACCCCTCGTGAATACTTACCTGACTGTCACTTCTACATTTGCTATTTGCTGATTCGTATGAAAGGATTCAGTTCTTTCATTTGTATGAAAGGATTCACATCTCCCACTCAAAGCAAGACACTACAGCAGGCAGCTCTGCTGAATGTCTCCAGAACTTGTTAAACTGAGGGCATGAGCAAATCTCTATGTACCCAAGAATGTGGGTGAAGAAAATTGTCCTGTTCTCTCTTGTGAGCAAGCAGATAAAATTATTGTTCAAAGCTGTCAATTTGACTCTGATCACATGAGATAAATTCAGTTTAAGGGGTAAAAAAAGAACCAGAACTAACCCTCTCAAAAAAGAATCTGCTTTATGAGAAACATCTGAACACTTCTTTGTTGTTTTTATACTTCCTAGATGCTTGGTTACTGTCTCTGAATGGGCAGCTTCAAAGGAGCAATTAAAAATGTGTGCATAGACGCACAGTTGAGCCCTGTTTGCACACAAAAACTTTATTCTGAGCTACCTTATGTCACCCCTTTTAGAGGAGTCATCATGAGGGCATGACACCAATAAGCAGACAATGAATAAAGAAAATAACTGTTTATAAGTTCATAGTTGGCATACAAAAGTTATTGAAGAGGAACTGATATTCTAGGCAACTGGCCATCACTGCTGCCTATCAACCCTCTGTTCCCCCAACTGTTACTGGGTATTATAAAGCTCATTTTAAAAGGACTTCTCCAAGACATATGAGCTTGGCAGGTACTATTTTGTCGTTACTGATAAAGCGCCTTAAGCCTAGCTGTTCATGAACATTGTAATCTGTAAGCAGACACCAGGCAAGTAGGTATTTAGCTGTCTACACGTTACATGTCCCACCTGCACTGAACACAAGTATATAATTTTAACCATGAAATGTGAAGTGAAATTAGAAATTTAACAGAATTGAAATTAAATCTAGATTTGAGGATCTCATACCCATTCCAAAAGTTCAAATTCACGCTACCAAATTAAATCTCAAGTGCTATAACCCCAGATTTGAGGAAAAATCTAAGGTAAATTCTCAAAACATAGGTAGGTTTACTTTGAAACCTGGAATCTCAGGGTAGTCTACAGTGCTTGTTAAAAGTGTTGGGGCAAGGGTTTGTGCATAGAGAAGGGGAGCAGCTTCATTATGTCAATAAATGATGACTGTTCATTGTACTCCCCTCACTTCCCCACATGTGAAATGCTGTCAGTAGTTTCTTCAGTTAAATCCCTTAGATTTAACCTGTGTCTATCTTGGAAATGAGTCCAAACATTATTTTAGGTAACCCATATGAAAACCAGTGACCATGAGAAACAAAACAGCAGCAAGGACTTGTTTGTCATTTTTGACCCACAGACCTCAGAAGAGATACCGATTCCTTCAACTTTACAGATGGGGACATGAGGTACTTGTCCTCAGCAGCTGATGGTAGAGCCGTAGTATCCAGATTTCTTGGGTGCCCATTTAGCACTCTATTCAGTAAACAGTTGTAAACAGTCAGGCTTCCTCCTAAAATTTTCACTGCAGAATGTATTTGCACAGTGATTTGCTCCATGGGGATTCACAGTGTCCATGCAGCAACTACGCAGAAGATCAATATATATTTTTTTAAAATTCTCTTGTTGGTGTCCTCAGTATGACACTTATGTCAGTTCTCTGCTGGTTACTCTCAGAGATGGGAATATCTGCTAATGTGTGACACTGCAACTTTTCCCAATGGCCTGTACATGATGACTACCTTGGAAGATTTGCCAGTGTAATCTCCTGTTGTGTTCAGCTCAGTGAAAAGAGAAAAGTTATAAGCTTCATTCAATTCCCTCCCACACATCAGCAGATTTATAAGTAATCAAAACGTAGTACGCAAAATATATCCCCATCATGGAGGGAGCTAAATCAAGATGAAATTGGACCTTTCAAACCAGACAAAAACTGGGATCTGTTTTTAAAAGGAACAGCCAAAACTTAAACATTAATATGTAGAAGTTAAATTAAGCAAATAGACTTTACATCAGACCGCCTGCTGATGTAACTCAATCTCTGTAGTCAGAAGAGCTACCCCAATTCATATTAACTAAGGGTCCAACACTCCTCTTGTAAACACAGTTGTAAATCTTCCTAAAATCCACAGGCAATATTACTTTGGGAAGTACATCAGTGAATAATCATCTGAAAAGCTTTTGTCAAGATATGACTTTTCATGTCTCTTTCCATTCAGCAATGGTTTATACTTATCCTCAGAGTCAAAGCTTGATTCAACTGACTTCTGCTCCCTCAGTCAGCACGAACTTCAGTGATGTCAAGAGTTGACCCTAAAAACTATCAGGAGTCTGTAACTTAAACGGTTGTGTATGCTGTGATTTGATAAACTGTAGGAAAAGCAACACAGAACAGAGAATTCAGGACTTGTCAGAGAAATAAGACCACTTCCCATTATTCTGAAGTTGATGCAAAGATATCCTTGATAAAACTCTGCTGACTGAAGGACAATTACACAAGAAATTATTTTGATTTATGCTTTGAGCAACAGTCAAAGTTTTCAACAGCTTGCAAATTATTTTGAGTGGACTTTCAGTAATAGCTTTAATTCACCTATAAATGTTTTCACCCTACTTGGATCCAAATGGTGTCTGTCACCTGGTGGTCTTTCCTTTTGGCGTTTAAATCATTGATGTGATTCTAACCATAATCTCAAAATATCTTTGAAGACAGCATCACTCAAGATATTTTAAGTCCATACTCTCTCTCTATAAATTCAAGAAAATTCTCTTTGTAAATAGGTTTTTCCCAAAAGAAAAAGTTTTGAACAAGCTCTGATTATAACATATATTTTTGTCATATCGCATCACATTAATAACATCATCTGTATCACCTGGCTTATGTATTCATATGCCTTGACTTTTATTTTAAGTGTAAGTAGGCAACACGTATGCTAAAATAACATGGACATGAAATATCTTTGTTAAAGCTCACTATTCCATGAGCTGGCAAATAAAAATATGAGTGACATGTCAGGAAACATAGGTGTAGTTTAGAAAGAAAACTAACATATTTGCTTCTATTTGTCATAATGACTTTATATAAGGTTCTGCTTATACTGCCCCCCTGTAAAAAGTGTCATCCATCAATATGAAAAAGAAAGGCAAGAAAGCTCTTATTTACCCTACCCTCTAGGCTGAGTTCTTATCCTCAGATGAACTTTATTTTTTGACCAGCTCACTAATTATTATTGAAATCGCTGGCCCCTCTAAAACAGCACATAAGCATTTGAGTTGGTAGCAAAAGCAAGACCAGCCTTAATTGGTCCACTTACATAAAAGTAGAAACATAAAACTTCTAAATATAAGTTTCAGTCATATCTTTTCTTATTATTACAGGAAAAGAAGGTACAACAGAGTGAAATTCCAGCTGATTTGCTTGGAAATCTGTGCCAGTGTGTTTTCTAGTGGCAGCTCTTCAAAGCAGGGATGGAGATGGACGAATACTGTTGTATGCAACTCAGGATCCAAAGTAGTCAGCAAATCACACAATATCCAGTGGGTGAATAATGAAGTGGCATTGGGCCATTTTAAAAAATTGTTTGTAAGCTAAAATCCACAATTAGGAAAAGAATAAAAAAAAGAGAGATAGGTTGATGGAGTACTAACCTTTCTTTCTCAGTCCCATTCCTTTAGTTATTTCTGGTCCAGGAGGGAACTAAAGTGTGCCTGTGAGCCAGCAAGATAGGCTCAGCATCACTCCAATGTTTTATGTGGTCTCGGTTGGTGGTATTAGAATTTAAATTAGAAATCCCAACTGAACAATGATTATCTGGACTCTGAAGCTGACAGAAAAAAAAAATCAGAAAGAAAGAAAAAAATCAAACCCAGCTACAGTCTTTCCCAAGAGCAATTGCCCTTTCTGGCAGGAAGGGGTAAAAATAGAGGCAGCTCATTAATATGGCTTGGCAGTGCTTAATGGCAGCTGGTCTGAAGAGTTAGATCAGTGGGTCTTTCCAGCAGTACTCCCGGATCACTGCCAGCAGGTGTTGCTGTGTTCAACAAAATGAAAAGGAGTGCGGGGGGGATGGGGAGAAAAATATTTATAAAGAGAGAAATAGGTGTGAAAAAAAATTAGTCTCCGAGTAAAGCTTTCATTAGGCCTTTGGTAAAGCTATACACAAACTCCCCGAGGCAATAAGGAGCATGCTCTGAAATGAATAATGCTTTTCACTTCTCCTAAACTCCTTTCAGAACTTATCCTGCGCTATAAATCACACACATGCTTGCTGTGCTTCACCCGGTAGCTTTCTCGTTTTGTCACGGACCACACACTTTCTCACTGGGAATCCTCTGCCCCGCCGCCGCAGTGGGAGAAGCTCGGTCCCGGCTGCTGCTGCCCCAGGACGGGCACGACGGCCACATCCGGCACCGCTCCGCTCTGACTCCGAGAAGAAGATAGCTCCGCTACTCCAGGGCAAATTTTCTATTCTCCGTAAAACCAACGCAATGTAAAGTCTTTTGCTGAGAATATGTCTGCTGCCAAATTGCAACAGGCACTACACTACCGGTATGCAACAAATTTCAAAGAGTTTTAGGATGTCAGTAAAAACCAAACTCAGCCTGATCCTGAGAAAAACAGGACTGCAAGGTGGAAAAGTAATTTGGCAAAACTTGGGTTTAGGATCCCCACTAAAAATAGAGTCCTGCGACTAGCTAGGTATATACATGCTCATTATCTGTTTCTTGAAGCAAGTGTCTCACTATCCCTGAAGAAAAAGAAAGGGGGGAGGGAGAAGCAAAATAAACAAAAGAGAAAAAAAAAAAAAGTGCTGTTCCTTGTAACAACTGGAACCACCAAACTCAGACTGCAGAAAAGCTACTGCAACCTGTTTCACTTATTATATGCGTATTAAAAATGGGAAACAAAGCAACCTATCTGGTGATATGTTTCCCATTAACTTCTGATTTTTTCTCATTCTACCAAAGCTGTTGTGTGAATACAGAACACACACCAGTTGGGATCAATGCTGCTATAAGGGCTCCCTGATATCACTGTAAATTAAAAGCTTGAACTCTTTCTTTGATCCAGATCAGCCATATTCCAAGATAGATTAAAGTTACATTACCAACAGGATATAAAAATATAATTGTAAGTACGATTCAGGCCAAAAAAAAAAATAAAATCTGAAGGATGGGGATTTTCTGGTAATCAGTGGGTGTTATGAATGAGTAAAGACTGCATGATCATGCCATTTGTCATAAACGGTACCACATAAAGCCAGTTATTATATGTGTTTAAGAAAGGAGATGGATTTTGGATTTACTTTTGACCTTCTGTGTATTACTTCTGTACTGCCTAATTGGCATAGTTATTTCTGATTTTCATTAATGTAAATTGAAATGAAAATTGCTTTTTATTTTAATCCACAAGTGTTAATACCACACTTGCAAAAAAATGTGAACTGTCGTTCATTGTAATTTATTTTTAGATGTCTAAACAGTTTTCAATAGTGTGATGCAATCTGCACGTCAAGGAGCCAGGAGACTTGGACAGGAGCAATATGATTCATTTTTTAAAGAGCTTTAAAGGGATCCCTAATTTAAACAGAAGGACATATTTATTCAGAGATTGAATTTAAAAAAATCAACCAAAGCCAAAGGATTCTTACTCAAATGCATTTTCCTGAATTTGACAAAAATCCAAATTTGCAGAAAGATTATCTGGTATATCCTTAAGTATGTAAGAAGAAGAAAACAATTTGCAAAGTAGTAAGTATCTGGCAAATACTGTATTTGAAGTTGAACAGTGTCACCTACATCTAGTAATATCTATATCTAGCTATGCAATACAGCAAGTTAGAGTGTATCTTCCTGACTTATAATGTATGCTTTGTCTGATTCCAAGTTCTATTCTTCAAATGGATACAGAAATCACCACAAGTTGATCCACAATATTTTGTCATGCTAGAGAATTAGGAGTTTCCATTAGATAATTAATTACCAGAAGTATGTCTCATACAGGAAAAACAGTCAATTGCTGATGTAACAGGATTAACCAATCCAGCACAGTGATCCGGCCCACTTTTGACAGACGTTATATGTGATGTGTACACAGGAGAAGTACAGTATAAAGCTTCGCATTATGAGTACCACAAAGAGGAACTTCAGCAGTTCTTAAAGCACAATACAGCAGTCTCCATCTGAGAGTCAGGACTAGAGAGGTAAAACTTTCAATCAGCTTTTTTCCTTTAAAACTGAAACTTTTAATTCCTGTGCATGCTATTGCATACTGTTAGGGTTACATTGAATGAATGCATATACAGAACTTTGCAGCTCAGGTAATTTGTAGAAAGAGTCTGAACCACCATTTCTGTATGTATTCAAACACATTTCTGTATGTATTTTTGTACCTATATGTATATACATGTAAGTACAAATAAACCATGTATCAGCGGTAATGGAAGACTCTCTTTTAGAAAACAGTGGTTTTTAGAAAGTTATGTTTTAACATTAAATCTGTCATCATCATGGCATGCAAGTAAAATATGCTATACCTCTATGTAATAGAGATTATATGCGATAACTGTACCTATAGTACATGGCAAGCAACATATACCCCACAGCAAGAACCCAGACATACTTATCTGTATTTTATTTTGATTTATGCCTCTCCCTTACTTTTCATCAGACAGTGTTAGGATAGGTGCTATATTAGAACTATATATAACTCCTTTAATTATGTCATCTGTTAGTACATCTAATCATGAATGCATATTTTCATCTGAAATTATTTTTTCATCCAATTAAACTTTTAGTTCTATTTCAAGCTGACTTTCAGACTTCGTATAATTACAACAGACTTTGGGCTGTTCACAAGATCCAAGAAAATTCGATGTATTATAGTGAGGTTTGTGTTACAAAGATGTGTTTATAAGAATGGCTGCAGGGTTTATAATGCTGACAGACCTGTAAGTGTAACAGTATATAACAGTATAGTAACTGAGGTCAGTAAAACACAGATGAGGGGGTACTGTGGATGCCTTAGAACAGTAAAAGACTTATAAAATACCTTAATTGAAAAGGACTAGCAATATATAACATTTGTAAGACTTTGGTTGATTGTTCAATTACTTGTGTATGTTTCATTTACTCTACCTATAATTCCTTGCCTGTCTCTTAGCTCATGTGTCTGTAGTCATCTCATGGAAATTAGAGACATTTCAATGCTTATATTTATAAATTATTCCTTTCCACTGTGAAATACAATGGTTGACAGTAATATACTGAGAGTGGAATATTTGCTGGGTAGGAGGTAAGACCATCTGAGAAGACAGAGGTGTGGTAGAGAGAGAAAGGAATAAAAAAAGAGAGGGTAAACACTAAAAAAGAAGAAGAAGCTGTTCTAAGAAAATCTGTACAAGATAATGCCTGAAAGGGAAGAATCTCAAAATTTATACTTATAGCTGTCATTTTTCCATTACCAAATTCAAATGTAAGTGAGTTTGCAAACTTCAACTTTTCTAGCTAAGGAACAGAACGGAGAAGAGACAGAATGTAAAGGCAACCTGAAGCCACGGCAGTTGGCACAGGGAATGCCTTCTTACTGCAGAGCAGAGCCCTCCCTGGCACAAACTGACAAGAGGCTACCACCACTGGGTGAAACTCCTGCTTCTTGTAGTGCTTTACTTTTCTTTTAATTTCCAATGTCCTATTCTAATATTATGATTGCTCTCTGTGATTTAAATGAATGAAGTAATAAGTGCCTTCTAATAACAATGGGCCAAATGTAAAAGATCTTACTCAGCCTTCACTCAGACAGAATTATTATTGGCATGGATGAGGGATTTGCCTGAGTCAGAAGCAAGTATGATTTGGCCAGATGACATGTAACGCTTTTCACATTCAAAGCATTTTCCAGGCATTGCTTGATTAACCCCAAACCTAAATATATCTACCCAAGAACTTCCAGGCACAGACTAGCATAGAAGTAGGGCTATTATATGGCACTAGCATGTCATGTCACATATATGTACCAACTCCTGCTTAGGCTTTTAGTGCCTGACTGCATATTGCAGCTGAGTGTATCATGTATTATAGAGCCCTCCAAACAACTGTGCTATTTTGTGCCTGTCAGACCTTTTGCCAGTGTTGATAACTTCCAGCATTTAGAAGTGAGCAGAAAAGATTTTTTTCTTCTACTCCAGACAGAAAAATGTTCTGTTCAAAATATTCAGAGCCCCTGCCCTCATTCACAAGCTATTTAACATCTCCTGCTACCCCTAACAATACCAAGCAGGACCAAGAGCAAGGTGCTCGTTAAAGATTTCACTCTTTTGATTCATTCATGTTTCCTCTGTTTAGTTAAGCCATTGATACTGTTGAAGGAATAAAACAAACAAAACAAAACAAAAAGAAAGGAAAAAAGGGGAGGAATGACAGCTGGGGGGGAGGGGTCAAACAGAGAGAAAAAAAGGGAAAAAAAAAGAGTAAATTTACAGGAATGAGAAGATATTTTAGAAAGGGGGGAGGGAAGGAACCACGAGTAGTGATATTTGAAGAGAGGTGTGTGTTAGGGGAGCAATGAGCATAAGGAAGCCAGCCTGCCTGTTCCTCCCCCTTCCTAATCATAGCCTTTACTCACAGACAAAACTCCCTCCCTCTCTCATTCACTCACTCACTTTAGGCCAATCCGTACTCTCTCTCTCTCTCCCTCTCTCTGTGTCTCTCTCCTACTCTGAGACAGAGTCAGAACTCTTCTCCCTGACAGCCACAAACATCTACAGCACTTATTGCATTCAGAGAGGGAACCTGCAAACAAAACTTCACAGAAAACTTTTGGTTCTTGTTCCAGAGAATTTGCTGAAGAGAAGGAAAAACAAACAAACAAACTAACTAACTAAACCAGCCCCCAAAAAAACTGTTCGTGAAGGGGGAGGAAAAGCAGGGCCTTTTAAAAAGGGAATCACAACAACTTTTGCTGCCAGGATGCCTTTGCTTTGGAAGAGAGGATTTCTGTTGGTGCTTTGCTGGATTATAGTGAGGAGTTCCCCAACCCCAGGATCCGAGGGGCACAGTTCAGTCACTGACTGTCCATCATGTGCCCTTGCCACGCTCTCAAAGGATGTGCCCAGCTCACAGCCTGAGATGGTGGAAGCAGTAAAGAAGCACATACTGAACATGTTGCACTTGAGGGACAGACCTAATATCACCCAGCCAGTGCCCAAGGCAGCACTTTTAAATGCCATCAAAAAACTCCACGTGGGAAAGGTGGGAGAGGATGGTTATGTGGAAATAGAGGATGATGTTGGAAGAAGAGCCGAAATGAATGAAGTTGTGGAGCAAACTTCAGAAATCATCACTTTTGCAGAATCAGGTGAGTGCTTGAAAAAAAAACCTATAAAATATCCTTTGTGCCCAAACTGAAAAATATCCTTTGTGCCAAAACTGCAATTAACTTATTTTCTTCTCCTCAACAAAAATGTTTTCTGCAAGGTTGTAGGATGAGATTTGGGGGAAGGGAGAAGGAGGAATGGGATGGGGGGGTAGGACTCTGAAGGAATTTGATTTTTCTGACTTAGTCTTGGCTACAGATTACACTTGCTAAGCACAGTCAGTCACACAGGGAGGAAGCTCTTTAACCAGTGTTGAACATAAAGTCAGGCTGCAGCAGGGTCCTCAAAACTCTGCCTGTAAATCCAGAGTACTTGCAGTAAAGGGGTGGATTGCAGACTTGATGGTAAAAGAAAAAAGGCTGTAGCCTTTTGGGGAGTTTATCAAGACAGAAAGTGAACTGCAAACTACTTCAGAAACAGCCCTTTCATGTAAAAATTATAGTGGAAGTTATAAAATTAGATGAAGGAGCTTTAGATTTTAGAAGTGAGATGGCTTTTTTGTGGTTTTTTTCCCCCTTTTTTGTCTTTTTTTTTCTTTTTTTTTTCTTTCTAATTTAACACAGCATCTTCGGCAGTAGAGAGTTGCAGGGACTGTCAGATGACTTCAATAGAACTGGACAAGTTGCTGTAGCTGATCCAATTTGTAATGCAGACTTCTGCATACTGGAAAAAAGATTCTGCTCCTAAAACAATCCTGCCAAAAAATGCAACCTTGATGGGGTGCATTTTGAACTCCTTCACAGTTCTTTTTCCCCTAACTCTTAGGCAGTAAGAGCTCAGAAAATATATATTCAGTAGTAAAGTCTTAAGGCTCACATAAACTGCCCATAGGAAACAGCTCTGAGGTTGTACTTTGCTGTCTTGTTCCTACATGAATAGGACCAGAACCCATTTTAATTCAACGTATTGCAGATACATATCTGCACATAAATCTGTTAGTGTATGTGGGTATGCTAATGCATGCATCAAGAGCAGTTACTTGCAATAAGTCTATCATCTAACTAACAGCAACTTTTTATGATGCTGTCTAGCCAAAGCATTTTTCCTGTTGCCAAGACGGTTTTAAAAGAATGTCATTGTTTTGTTTGGTACAGCATATGGTAGGCAAAGTATGCAAAGGAACTCCAAGCATTTTTGTTTAAAAGTTTGCTGCAGCAGTATAAACAATTAAGACAACACTCAGAGTTTCCAGTCCTGAAAACCTGTTGACTCAGATGTTCTGATTGCAGGGAAGTAATGCACAAGAAGTGTGCATGCTTTTAAGTGCAGACATTCCTGCTGGCTGTCTAATTTCCAACTGTACAAGGAGCCCTTGCCTTTGGAGCCCTTGTCAATATACACATTATCAGTTCTTTCAGCATGAGAGCTCAGGCTTTTCAGTTTTTCCATCCCCTCCACTTCAGAAAGCAGGGAGAAGGTGTCAATGCCAGAGGTCATTAAAAGCAGGGGCAGCTCAACATTAGTTTAGAAATGAATTTATAAAAGCAAGGAAACCTCTAAGCTATCTATGAGTTGGATTCCCCACCTAGTTTTCAGCAGCTCGCTCTGAGCGCAGCGGAACACATATGGCTTAACAAGTGGTTTCTCTTCACTGTGTGCGTCGCAATCATTTGTAAACACATTATTGTCTCTCCTGAGCTCTGACACAAAGGAATTTGGAATTTGATATATGCCTACTCTGTACAATACCCTCCAACGGCGGCTCCCAAAGCCATTGGCTCTTGTGGTCACGTGAGCAGCAAAAAATCATGCCATTGCCCACACACTGGCCAATCATCCTGCCACCGATCCCCGCCACCAGCAACCAACACTGTCACTCAGCTTGATTTACATAGCGTTGTCCTACTGCTGCTGACAAATTACTTGGAGAGGATGTATGCTATGGAGCTGCAGGACAGGGGCATCCACTGTGTTCCCATGCCTTCTTCTCCCTGCCTCAGCTCTCTTCCTTAGTACTAAGACGATCTTGGAAGCCCAGGCAGGAGGGCTGCTCTGTCCATGTTTTCCATACCTGGTACCTTTCCATACCTCTTTAATTTGGGATGAGGGAGGGACTATTAGAAACCTAAAAACCAAGCTCTGGTTTGCGCTTATAATGGAAATGATAAACTCTGTGGAGTAACTTCAGATTACTGAAGCATATTCATAATCTACAGCCATTCATTTGGTGACTCGCTAACATCAGAGGATGTACCACGTTTTACAGGTGTCAATGCTCCAACAACTCAAGTAAACCCTACTTGAAATCCTGTCCTCTTGTGCACTGGCAGTTATGCCTGTCAAATATTAAACCAGTATTATTTTCCTATAAAGGAAAGTGAGGCAAAAAACAAAGGCAAGTGACATGTCATATAGGAAGTATGAGTTAAAAAGACAAGAATAGAATATAGCCACAGGGACAGTCTCCACTTTTCATTCTATCGGAACTGGGAATAGCATGAAGAAGTTTAAACACCAAGCAGGAGAACAAACATGTTCCACTTACAGCCAGGTTAATGTGTTTCCTGCTTTTAATGTCAAACTCACTCTGCCTTGATAGAGGGCAATAAGAAATCAATGAAAATGAATGAAAACATCTCATATTGTATCAAATAAATGTCTACAAAAAGCAAAATAACCCTTTAGGCTACTTGTCTCTTTGGGTATGGCTTGACACAAACCAGCCTTTCCCCGTGCCTTTCAGATGCCACATTTACTACTTGCCTTTATAAAAAAGTAGTATTTCCATTTTTCACCAGCCATATTCTCAAACATACAAAGAAATGGAGTGAATGAACAAGCAGCACTCTGTGCATGCAGCTCTGCCTTGAGACTGCTATTTTCTAAAATAGACCAAAATTCAAACAAGAACAGACTTCAGACAATTAGAGGGAAAATAAATGCAGTAAACTTGTCTGAAGAACAGGTGTAGTTACATCCAGAAAATCAGCAAAAGAGTTGGCAGGTAGTTTTCACAGCTAACAAATCCAGACAGATCTCTGCAAAACTAATGACTGTGAGTATTGGGCAAAAGTTTCAAATGCACCCTACTGTCCTTTGGCATTCTTACAAGTAAAACATGAAAATTGCTTTCTACTTGCATATCAAACTAAGATTACTAACCTTGATTAGTTCTGCTGTAAGGGAAGCTGTGCCAGAGTTCTCTGTGTTATTCCAAAGTCTTAAAAATAGTTTTTTGAGGAGAGGGGTCATACAATTTTGTGACAAGTGAATCCAACAGGTTTGATAACAGCGATACTCAATACTTATGATTGGCTACTAACTCGTTCATTATTTTAAGTAGACTGCTTATTAGGCAGATCTGGGATTCTGCCAATTGAATTTCATCCTTGCAACTAAACTACCAACGAAATGGGTTGCTAACATCAGCCCCCGAGAAGGTGACAGGAATTATCAAATGGAAATACAGAAATCTAAAGGTTTATCTTCAGGTGAAATTCCAGGGGGAAAAAAAGAGACGTCTGCCAGCTATTTAGACCATTTCCACTGTTTTGTACCACTTCATACAGAATTCCAGATGAACTGTGATCATGTGATGCCTACTTTCATGTGCAGAGGGATACATGTAGGTATATATTCATGTGTTTTCCCCGAAGATACCTATACAACCAATCTGGCAGTTCAGGAGGGAAAAAACCAAAGGATGTGTCACTCATGTATTTTGAATAATTTGAACAATCTCCTTTCGAAAGAATCTGTATTTAAGGGTACAAGTATTCATAAATACACTGAATAAAGAACGGCCACGAGAGGGCACACTCCAAAGGCTTTTTGCTCCACACAAGGCAACCTTCCTGCTAACTCTTATTTTACCTAATCGGATTCTGAATCCCAGAGATCTTTATGCTTATCTGTAGCTGCTCTGAGTGGGGATCGTTTATCTCTTCTAGTTTATTTAAAAGGCAGGGATTCACTGGAGTGAAAAGCTGCAAGGAAAATAATGCAGGAAGGAAATATGTAGAGGGGTAAAAGATGGGTCCTAGAAGTGCTGGAAATCTAGAGAGATCAGAAATTATAAATATTATTTTTTTACAAGATACTGAGAAATGTGACCATGAATCATCATATGAGATGATTTGCTCACATCTTTTTTTTTTTAATGTAGTCTCCTCGGCTGTTAGAAAACAAGCCTATTTTCCCTTGNCCCCCCCCCACCACCCTTCGCATACCAAATCAAACATTTCAAGTTTAGCAAATGAAAGCAAGTTAATTCCAGAAGAGGAAAACAATTCTGTATTGATATGTTTTACTGTATCAAAAATGTGAGAATTAAGGGGGGTGGCTTGGTTTAAAGAATAACCTGAGAAAGCACAGATGAATCTAGGAAAGTGGGAACCAGTTTAGAAAAACATACCTGAGAAACAGAAAGTACTGTATGTGTCCATCTCTGTGTAGCCAGGCCTACAGTTTTGTGTGCTAGTAGGGAATATCTGAAAATGTATTTGCCTGTGTGTGTGTGTATAGGCACACGTATGTCCTTACATGCAGGTGTAGCAGGGCAGACATGCTCGTATACCTGTGCCCGTACCCATACCTTTCCTGCAGACAAGGATGTGCAGGATGTATCTACCTTGCATACACATAAGTGATTCATGCTGAGAAATTCTTATCTATATCTATATACAGAGATATGCCTATGAGAAAGCAATCTCTTTCAATGCAACAGAGCTTTGCAACCTTGATATAGGATTGAAGCTTAGTTTACTGGAAGCAACTGGAAGTTCTGTTGTTCATTTCAGTGGGCTTGGGATTCGGGCCTTGGTGCACAGAAATTAAATATTTTAATTAAAACAGACAGGCAGCCTCTGATCCACTTAATTTTAGAATTTACAGCAAATTTATTACAAGTATGCACAAAAAATTGCTCTCTCAAAAAAAAATAAAAAGGCTTGGGATAGTTTTTACCTTGGAATATTTTACTGGTGCAAATGATCCTAAACTTTGCTTGAGCTATTTTAGACGTAAATGAAGAAATCAAATAAAAAAAAAGAACTTCAACCAAACAAACACCTTTTTTGTTTCTAAATATTTGAAGCCATGTGGGGGAAGGGCTTTCAATTTGGAAAGAACTCAAAGCTGTGGATGTAAAGTGCTTCCTAACAAAATAGCAGAGGAGAGTCAAGGTTCACCAGAACTGAATTATTTCACATTCTGAATGACCTTGTCAATGCCTCTTTGGGTTAACTTTTCAAGAAAAGGTATTTAAATAAAGTTGCTGTAGCTTTTTTTTTTTCCGCTATGAACACTCAGGGAATAGTTCTTTTTTCCTGATTCTCTTTTTTGGTTTATTTTTCTCTTACAACAAAATCTCCCTTTTCTGGCAGCTAATGGTAGGTGAGCATGAAGATAAGGTATTAATTGTGCTATAATTTCTTCTCCCACTGTACGAGGCAACAGTAAGGGAGCAGGAATGAAAGTATGCAACCTGGATGACCGGTCACATATGCCGGATAATGAATAATCTAAATAAATTGTTTGCCAGTGATCCATAGGCTGAAATGCATTCACAGAAATGGCCACTGTCTAACTGTGGCAATAGGACATTTGTAATCATCAGTCTGCCTAGGGGATAATTACTAGAGGATAACACTAAATTCTCTGAGTAAATTCTACGCTGCAAAGAATTCATCTAACTCCAGTGGTCACTCATTAGTAAACATTTTGAGCAATTATCTCTCAATAACCATGCTCTTCTCTTCACTCCCTTTAGAGGAACCTTTCTAGTAACCTATTTTTTTTCTGTCTCCTGGGGAACGGAAATGAGAAGTGAAGGGAAGGATGCTTTTGAATGTAATTACAGATTGGCACGCAGTACAAATTCCCCCAAATCTAAACATAGGCAGTAGTAAAGTTAGCAACTAAAAAAGGAAAAAAAAGCTTGCTTTGTATGGAAAAACAGTTCACTTACAGTATAATGTAAAAACGTTTCAAAATTAAGCAGCGGTGAAGCATAGATATTTAAAGCGACAGCACCTTCTTACACACTGAGCATTTTTCAAAGGAAAGTAAATCCTGTGTATTAAAAGAAATTAAGAAAAAGCCACATTTTAATGTCACAAAGGATAATTACTTTCATTATGAAAGAAAAAAGCCTTAATAATTTAACAGCACATCAGTAAAATAAATTAAATATTTTAGCATTTTACTCGAAAGAAGACACTCTCAATTGTATAGCTTTGACTTCACCTAGTACGTGTATATAGCTTGAACTAACAGGGCTTGTTCTTGAATCCTGCTGCAAATTGCAAATAACGGAACTTCAACTGCATAGTTAAAGGCAACCATACTGAAGGAAGGATCCTTAGCCTCAGAGGAAGAGCACACTGAATCTGCAGATTCCTGCTGGAGCACAGCATGAGCTACCTCATGCAGGGCTGCCCCTCTTGTACCTGGGCCCTCATGGGTTCTGCCAATGCCTCCACGGGCTACTGTGCCATGCCCATCACCCACGTGCTGCTTGAGAGCAGCTGCTGACTGCAGAGTCCTGTGCGAGCCCTGGCCAGCCCTTCCAGAGGTGGAGAGGAAGCTGTGCAGGTGGGGAACCTGTGCAGGCTCCCCTCTGCTTGCATATCCAGGTTTCTCTCCTAAAAAGGTGCACGAGCACTAGTGAAGAGAAAAACAGATATGAGAAAACTCCCATGCTATATATACTGCTACACTTTCTTTCCATTCAGTAACTCCTTCCATTAAACCTTTTACCATATATGCACTACTTCTTAGAGCTTGTATTTTTAACCACTTCTCACATCATTTGCTGGTGTCACTCGCCCTGCTAGACTGCTCCTCTGGCATCACAACTCTCCTTCTGGAAGGGACTTTGCTCAGCATTAGAGCAGAGAGGTGGCCTCTCCAAAGTTTTGGGAAAGGGAAATGAGGAAAAGCAATCAAAAGGAGCAATCCCTTGTCTCCTTTTTCAGCTGCCTTCTGCTATGATAACAATCCAGGCTGTTGACATTGCTGTTTATATGAGCATGGAAGTGATGAAGGCATTATCACCATTGGGCTGTGGGTCTTTCCTCAGCAGTCAGGCAGGAGGAGCAGGATGATTACAAATGGAAAAAGACCCTTGCAAATCAGCCGTGGCAAATATAAAGGCAGGACAAAAGAGTAAATAAAATGTAATTATGGAAGTGATTATCCCCAAATTTCAGGAATCTCCCTTTTACCTTCAGTTTGATGAACAGCATATATTTCCAAAGCTTTGATCCCGACCATTAATTCAGACCTAAAAAGAAAGACTGCAAGAAATTCCCTAAGAAATATCTGGAGAAAATTAAATATAGATTTTTTTTTTGTCTCAGAACACTTGAAGAATTTATTTTATTGTAGCACTGAACCTTGTGGAAACAAAGATCCTGTTATAAAGTGAATGTATACCCATAATAAGCCAGATCCTAGGGTCTCAATTTGATTTTAGAACAGGCCAAACTCTGATTTCAAAATGAGCTTGTCTGAGAACAGTGACCTCTTAAAAACTGCAGGATTCATACCATTTGTGCTGTGTGATCGTAACAAACTAGTTGTGAATGTGGAGAGAATTCAGAAAAGCTTCATTTTTTCCTAACGTGAAAGCATGCTTTTTATCCTCAACCTTGCACCATTCCCAGTCTCCTTCTAAAAAGACCTATGAAAGGGAAAGTGTTTTTTAATTGCTATAAAACGTTTTATTAGCTGTGCAGGTTTCAGGATTTTGTTTCATTCAGAAATATTAGGCTTAGATAAGCTTCCTGCATCTTTTTTCTTTAGAATCTTAATCCACCATTTGTTTCTGAAAATGTAGCTAGGGACATCCAGAGAGGCTATTATTGTAGCTAACAACCTACAAGGAGGCTGTTATCCCTGTATAAGGACATGTCTTAGGCTACCTTGTACAAGCTCAATTCCCTTAAGTAAAGAAAAAGCAAGTACTCATGTACTTTCACCATACTGTTCAAATATTTTTAGTAATGAGGAAGAATTCTACTTCCACACATGGAGGAGCATTTGAAAAGCTATTTAAGAGGGTTCTTGAGGTCCTGTTTCTTTTGCGTAATATTTGCCAAAAAGACTGCTTGCATCACTATGCCAGTGCAAAAGGTAATATGAATATTTTCTGTTGCAGCTACGTCACCTCGTAACTATTTTCAACTCCCACTAGCATGGAAATAGCAGAATGCGAAATACCATGCACCAGTACTTAACAGTGCTAGGTTATTCTGCAATTCTGCCAGGGCTGCCTGGCTTTTCAGATTAGATAGGTCATACAGCTTCTTCCACTGTTGAGCCAGGTCTGCACCTGGTTTCTCCAGAGCAGATGACCAGACCAGGTTTTTGTCCATGTCCAGCAGATAGGCTTCTCATGCACTCAGCACAGTTGATCTGCTCATGCACAGGATGCCTGCTAGACTCCAGAGCTGCTGTCCATGCCCAGCTTGGTTTCTCAAGAATGCAAAATAAATAAGTATGGCAATTCCCAGAAATTCATGCTTATTCCACACACAAGTCTGTGAGCTCTGGGGAAAGAGAGCAGCTGAGAAGAGGCTGCTGGTGCCAGAAGACCTTCTGCAGCTTGATCTAAACAATCTTTTATTCCACAAGGTTTGCTTGGGTAGAGGCAGCTGGCAGAAAGGGTTGGAAGGAGAGCCGTGGCTGGCAGCAACTCATCCTTGGCATATCACCTGTCTTCAGGTTCCCTTTAAGTCCAGAAAGGACCAGTTCCCCTTAAATCCAGAAAGGATTTATCAGGACTGGAAAGGGATAACCTAAAGTTAGAAGCTTGCTTTTGAAGAGAGAGTCAGGGAGAATAAAGCCAAAGGCTGGCTGGTTCTCACAGTCCTTAGAAGTATCCATTAGAGAAGTATCTCATAGAGAACGCTCTATAATACCCTGTGTGCAAGGCAACCAGGCTTTTGGACTTCCTTTGGACTGGAGGGGCATCACTGCAAAACTCCTCATGCTCTGAAACTGAGTCAAGAGTGAGATTTGTGTCTATCACCCGACCTCTGCTCAAACACAGCTGTCAGCTTTGACATAGTTTGATTACCAGAATGGAAAAAAAATCAGCATTAGCCATTCAGTCATAATTGAATGAATCAATTAAAAAATAATAGAAAAAGAGTAATTTCGTCATGCCTCATAGTACTGATCAGCTTGCTCTGTCTTTTTTATAAGCTGCTTCCTTTTCTAAAGCACAATCCCACTGGTTCATGTAGCTCCCTGAGAAATTAATGTAACTCACTCTGAAGACTGGCATCAGCCGTCTGTGAGAAGCAGCTAACACAAACCATGTGTTTCCATATCTCAGTGACAGTTAAAGTCTACAATTTCACACTCTCACTTAGAGGGAAAACAAAAACAAAACACTGTGCCCTTTGGACACTGTAATTCAGAAATGTCTCTCTCTTTGATCTGGGAATGCCATGAGGGAAAGCTGAATGTGTCAGTGCTAGTACTTCACAGAGAAGAAAAACAACAGGTAGCTCGAGGGGCAGCACAGCCTGCCTACAAACTTCAGAAATCAGAAAATCTTGAATTTGCGAGTGGACACAAGGTAGATGTCTCTTGTGATTTTGCTCCAATCGTGTCACATTTGAGAATTGGAGGTCAGGAGAATGGTCAGGGAGCCTGTAGTGGTGAATTCAGTTGCAGTGGGAAGCAAGGAGAAGAGCCTTGTTACAAAGAGGGCATTTTTTTCCTGTATGTGTCCTGCTACTTCTGTTTTAATCATCACTTTCTGTTTTTAGGCTGCAAAGTTCTGGTTCACTGACAAGAAGAATAGCTGCATTCAAATTACAAAAAATTTGGTAAACAACTATGGGTAGCTCAAGAATAATATTAATGAAAAATTGATAATTATGAATGCCGTTTCTTTCTCACTAAGGCCAGATATCTGTACATTGCAAATCTGTAACTCCAGTCCATCCTGGCCTCCATACTGAGAAGGAACAAAAGATGTCATCAGGGCTTTTTTCTTTGTCAAGAAAATAGAAAAGTACCTCTCTTGGAAAAATAATATCACCACCACCCCCCATCTAATTCATTCTCTCTTAACTTCTTCATGCTCTAGTGATCAAATCATTAAACAGCCCTCATTATTCATTCCAACTTCTGCCAGGGATATGAGCTCTGTATCCGAGAAACACCTCCTCACCATCACAATCATCATAATGACATCTCAGCAAGTTGATACAATTATGCCAGAGAACCATCCCCATAATTATACAGTTCTTTAGCTCATTTCTCAGTGTATTCACCATTACTATAATCACAGTGAGTACAGTGCGTTAAATTAGGAACAGGATTTACAGCTAACATCTAACAGGATGAAAAGTCTGCCTGCTGCAATTCTTCAATTCTTTACAATATAACTCTGCAAACTTCTTAAAGCTGAGGTTTATATTTTAGCATGTGTTTGTTTTTGGAACAATAGATATTTACAACTCATTTTAAGATTCAAATGAAGGAGGCATTTTTATGGAGGGAGAAAGTGTAAACCTCTTCGCCACATAATTTTCAAAGTATTGCTAAAGAACTGGTAGCACTGGACCTTATTTCCTAACCAGATATTAGGTGTAGATTTTTATGCATATGGTACATATGGACTGCTATCATAAAACATTTTTGCCTTTCAGCTCACAGTGATCACAAAGACAGCTTAAGCAAACCTTGGCAACCACTGATGCTTATTTGCCATGAGATGTTTTACATTAATGACTGTATTGTTACTATGAAAAATACTCTAGTTAAAATATGCTAGAAATCAGGCAAATATATACTTTTCTAATAAGAGAATTTTCACAAAATACAAACTGAGGAGGGGGTGAAGGAAGGTTAGAACAGAAGATCCATAAAAATTTAAAGAACCAAATAGAAAACCTAGGGCACTTCATGCCTGTGGAATAAGTAACAGAAGTCTCTTTAACAAAATGAAAGCGGACATACTAACAAGTTCTTCCTGTCTATTTCCATTTACCAAATCAGGCACAGCCAAGAAAATGTTGCACTTTGAGATTTCCAAGGAAGGCAGTGAATTATCCGTGGTGGAGCATGCTGAAGTGTGGCTCTTCCTGAAGGTCTCCAAGGCCAACCGGAGCAGGACAAAAGTCACCATCCGCCTGTTTCAACAGCAGAGGCAGCCAAAAGGCAATTCTGAAGGAGCAGAAGATACAGAGGATGGGGGGCTGAAAGGTGAAAAGAGTGAGACTTTGATCTCGGAAAAGGCAGTGGACACCCGTAAGAGCACTTGGCACATCTTCCCTGTCTCCAGCAGCGTCCAGAGACTCCTGGACCAAGGCAAGAGCTCTTTGGATGTGCGGATTGCCTGTGACCTGTGTCAAGAGACTGGAGCCAACCTGGTGCTACTGGGCAAGAAGAAGAAAAAGGAAGATGATGGGGAAGGGAAAGAAAAGGAAGCTGGAGAATTCACAGGAGAAGAGGAGAAAGAGCAATCACATCGGCCCTTCTTGATGATGCTTGCCCGTCACTCAGAGGATCGCCAGCACAGGCGGCGGAGACGAGGCCTGGAGTGTGATGGCAAAGTCAACATCTGCTGCAAGAAGCAGTTCTTTGTCAGCTTCAAGGACATAGGATGGAGTGACTGGATCATTGCTCCTACAGGTTACCATGCCAACTATTGTGAAGGAGAGTGTCCCAGCCATATAGCGGGTACATCTGGTTCATCATTATCTTTCCACTCCACTGTCATCAACCACTACCGCATGCGGGGCCACAGCCCCTTTGCCAACCTCAAATCATGTTGTGTGCCCACCAAGCTCCGGCCTATGTCCATGCTTTACTACGATGATGGCCAGAACATCATTAAGAAAGACATACAGAATATGATTGTGGAGGAGTGTGGCTGTTCGTAGACGCTAGTGTGCACAAGACCCTTCTTGTTAAGTAGAAAATGTATCAAAAGCCCAAGAAGAGGAAAGACCAGACGTGGAATAATCTTTTTTTGAGTGAAACAATCATCAGAAATACAAGCAAAAACAGAAGAGAGCAAGAAAAAGGAGAAAAAAAATAAAAAAGACTCATGGAGGATCAGAAAATACTTCAGCTATAAAAAAGGAAGAAAACGTCATGAAGCTGGGCTTGAATATGATAGGTCTGAATGGTGGTATGGATTGGGGGTTTCCCCTTCCTTTCAGAATGCTCCTTATCTTGTTATATAGTATACTAAACATTAGTTACTACTAGGGGAAGGAAGTTCTGTTCTCTCCCTTAGTTACCCATCAGGTCAAGCCATGGTAGCAGCTCATCTAATCTGCAGAAATTTGGACAAAGTCCAGAAGGTCAATGAAAAGCCATGTGTATGATCACTGCAATCACTGGCGCTTTCCCCCCACACTTACAGAGCAACTGAGTAGGTGTGTAGTGTTTGTGTTTGTATATATATGGCTACATATTTATATACATGTCTCTATACATACAGACACAATACACATACATATACTTAACATTGATCAAGGGTCAATAGTGTGCAGGTGTGTACACCTTCATCTTCTGCACTACATTTACAAAAAAAAAAGATGAAAAAAGGAAAAAAAAGAAGAAAAAAAAACAGAACAAAAAATTAATGAAAGAATAAAAGTTACATTCTGTAAAGGTGCTTACAATGTTAGAACTATGCAACCTAGATGGTTTGAAACTGTTTACCTGCGAGAGAAAGAAAAAAAACCAGAGAGACTTTTTTTTTTAAAATGGAAGTAACTTGTTTTAAAAAAAAATCTTTGGTGAGAGATACTTGAAAGGAACATGTTTGTCCAGTTACTGGAGTCAAACATTTCTATATTTTGTAAAAAAAATTTTTAATCGTTTACTATTTGCACTACAATGGTGTCTGACCTGTCTAATCCTTATTTAACAAATATTTGCAAGGGAGGGTGGTTGGGTGTGGGAGGGGTTGAGAGCTGCACTTATTGTGAGCTATACAAGAACTGCTACAGCACACAAAATAGCTATTTTTATTATTATAATAATTATTATTATTTTGTACCTTAAAATGAATAGACACATACACCAAAGACATTCGTGCAAGCCTCTATAAAGTCTGTTTGTGGTTGGTACCATTCACCTGTAATGAGTTAGGGTTTGAATTAAGAGTCAGTGGGTTGATTACATTCAGGCTAGAATATCTGTTAACCAGTTAAATTCAAATAGTGCCCTCAACAAAAAATTGCCATTTGAAGTAAACCCAGAAAATCCCTGGGACTTGGATCCAAGGTGCTTGGATCTGAGGTCCATGTGAACATAATCATACTGTTTTGTATGTACAACACTAAACTTGGCCCTGATGCACAGCAAATGTGCGTTGTAGGGAAACAACTTCGTCCAAGGGATATACATATATATGTATATATTTCTGTATGTATATATGTATGTATACATAAGGTATAAGCTCTTCTGGCTTCATTTTACTGTTCTTAAAACAATGAATGTTTGTGTGCAAAGCACAGTATGTTAAAAGATTTTTTGTTTCTTACTGCCAAGCGGGAGGCTACATGTTCAAAATGGTATTTGTGCAAGAGAAACCTAAAGTGCTGGTATACACTTAAAAAGTGTTGATGTAAAATTGCAAGCAGCCTTGGGCCCTGTCCACCATTGCTCCTGCAAATATACAGAAAATGGCAATTGTGGTTGGATTTCTGTTTGAAATGCAGTCTTTGCTGAAATACTGGCTTTCTCAACCACCACCCTCTAGCATGACAACTCTTAATGGGTTTGCGTGTTACCTGTAAGACCTAATTTTCAGTGTCAACACCTAACCTGAAGGGTCCAACCCGTAGGGCATAGGTAGATAGTAGTTTTTAAAAAAATTTTCGCTGTCATATTTAAAAGAATGTTAAACTTACATTTGTCTTTGGGTAGGGGGAGATGATAAGAGGGAATGGGAGAAACCTTTAGGCCCTGTTTACACTGAGTTTGATAACCCTGAGCCTGAAGCTTCAGACTCTCAGAGGTTTCCTGAACCAAGCCCCAGTTAGCTGCCTTCTGATGGGACAGGCTTCTAAATGCCTCTCCTGGAAAGAAGTACTAACACGGCTCCCTGTCTTGTGGAGAGCACAGTCTGTTAAAAAATAAAAAAAAAAAAAAGAAAAATAAAAAAAGGAAAAAAGATAGCACAATATAACCCAGTCACATTGGCTAGGGATAGTGTGTTAGCACCTTCATGGCGAGAACCATGTTTAAACAGTGTAATCAGGGCCTTCATTTTTTGTCAGCCAAAACTGTTTGTGTGTGCATGTGTGCGTGTGTGTTCTCTGCGTGTGCATATGTATGTGCGCGTGGGCGCATGTCCATATTTGTATGTATCTATAGAGATAAAAATGAAAAGGGAAAAAAAAAAGAAAAAAAAGAAAGAAAGAAAGAAAAAAAATAGCCCTTTCCTCTGTTGAATAGATATCAACATACATGCGTATAGCTAAGTTTTCTATCTAATTTATTCCACAATATTTAGATTGCATAGTACAGCTAATGGGTTATACATTTATGTACTTTTTATACACCGCAGTTTTTTACAGACTTGTTTGCAATTTGCAAAAAAAAAAAAGTTGAAAAATATAATTGGTTAAACACTAAATTTGTCACTAAAGTGTTCTGTAAAATATCAAGGCTTTCTGATTTAAATTATTTGCAGAAGTTTGTTGGGCTTTTTGTGTTTTCTTCCTGGGGAAAGGGAGGGATACCAAATGCTAGTAGGAAAATTATCAGAAAAAAATATGCACAACTAATTTATCTTTATAACTTCAATGAACTTCCTGGCCCTGCTTATTTGAAACATGTGGCAGAATTTCTGTTGATTTTTCTAGAAGCAGAGCCAGCCTTTGGAGCAGCAGGAGCAGGGACACAGTCTGTGAGAGTTGTTGAGGAGAGTATAATTTAGTTCACTGGTCTTTGTACTTGGCCTTAAAATTGGGTGCCCCAGAACCCTTATTTACATCATCAGATGTCCCAGAATCGTTACTCATGTCAACAGGCCTTTTGATGTCAACCGGTCTCCTCACAAGATCAGTAAAACTACGCACATGAGTAAAATTGTGCCAGGGCGAATCACAGGTTCCTTCTGCTGTGGGCACTGTCAAGGGACAGAAAGGATTTGGAATGAATGGCACCACAGCCAACACTGTTCAATCGAATTATTTGAATGAGGCTGTTTGCCTCATGGTGGATCTCTGAACACAGTGGTAAGGGAAACAGGTCAGATGGCTCACACTGGTAAAATTCATTCTCAACAGTGATTAGTTAGAGAGTATTGGAGAGCTGAAATCCCAGAACCTTCCCCTAGATGACAATGGCAAAACTCCCATTGGCTGCTAGCAAAGTAGGCTTAGACTCATGGTTTTTCTGGCTAAAGGAGAAAGACCCTTTAAAAAATAATTCTGATCATGAGATGAATAAGGACTGGCCTGAAAATCATGAAACTATCTGAGACAACATCCAAGTGAGGAAAGAAAAGAGGATTTTAGATATTGTGAGCATGTTTCATGATAGCTACACCAAAAACAGAAGGAAGTTTTCAAATCAAGAAGTAACTGTTCCCAAGCCCTACTTTTTAGCTTTCATTTGTGTGTGTATATACTGGTCACAAATTTTAAAGATTTCTCCCTCCAATCTCTAGAATCAGTCCTGGGGTTTTGATTTGTGGTCAGAATTATTTAAAGTAGGGGGAAATGAAAAACTGTATGATAAAGTAAAATCAGAAATTGGGATGTTAATCAAGACTGAATGATTCCAGCAAAATAGCCCATCCCTGATAATTTGATTTAATTAAATCTGCATGTACTTAAAATAGCATTAGAAATTGTTACCATATTTAAGCAGTTGTTCTAGGGCATGCAGCCTTAAAAATTACTTCTCCTTTCAGGTATGACTGTACCAAAAAAAAGAAAGGTTCTTAACTACTAACACATTCCTTTCCATAAAACCTACTTACTTTATATTGAAAATATGTTTTCAGTGTATACTTAATCACAGAAATGTATTTGTTTTGTACCTCCATAATCCTCTTGCTTGAGAGCTGACCACATTTGGTTGTCTTTCAACGTCAGATGCTCACAAAGCCTAAGAAACAGGCATAAGTTCATGCTAAGATGTTTCTCTGGGAGGGCTGAATGTATTTGTATCCTTTAGATTTAGCAAAAGGAAATGCTTACAGATGCTTGTAATTGTTATGCACTCATATGGTCTAGTGCCCAAAACTGTAGAACTGAATGAAATGGGAGTTTTGTCATTGACTTCAATAGAAACAGTCTCCTACCAAATCACGGCAAAGTAGGGCTCCATTATTTATACCTCTTTCTTTTTTTTCTGCATTTAGTTGAGAATTAAGCCATCAAGTTCATTTAACAGTGACACCACAAGACCATGTAGAGGCTAGCAGCAATATCTCTTAGGTAGAGAAGTTCAGGCATCTGTAAAGTCTATGTGCAAAATTAAAAATTGATGGACTATAGTTACTCATGTGGAATTGTGCCTTACTCTGTAAGCAATGCCATTGATTTTCAGAAGGTCTCCTTTCCTAGAAAGTTACCAGTCAGCATCAATAAATTGAGCAAAATCTATTTCTGAAGTATAGGTAGATAAAATGGAAATTATTATGGTCTTTAAGTTAAACCTCATGTCAATAGTGTACATCAGTATAAGAACCAGATGCTAATCCCTTTCCTTACACTGAAAAAAGCTTTACTCCCCCATATGCTCTCACTGCATTACATGTGGAGTAAAACGTTTTCAGCATGAGTAAATAAAATCATAATTTGAACAACTAGAAGCAAGGTTTTCATGGGCCGAAACAAGCAGCACTTCTGGGTTTTATAGCTATTTATTTTTTGAGATATAATGAATCTGTTAATTCTCAATGGGTTTCTTTGTATTTAAATACTTTCAAAAACAATACATTGACAATGGGTTGAAGATATATATACATATATATATAATCTATATATATGTATATATATCTTCATAATAATATGTATATATAAAATATAATACAATTTAATATGACATAATATATTATGTAAAATTCTGTTATATTACATTGTATTACATATATATGCATATTAAATATATGTCTACAGTATATATATATACACACACAACTATATATATGTATATACATATATATAAATTATGAAAGCCAAGATATTATGAAGCCTATTTTGTTTTTATCATTTTGTGTTTTGTTGTTGATATTATTATTATTGTTATTATTATTATTTTGCATACTACATGCAGTGCTTTAACCAATGTCTGTTTGGCTAATGTAATTAAAGTTGTTAATTTATATGAGTACATTTCAACTATGTCAATGGTTTCTTAATATTTATTGTGTAGAAGGACTGGTATTTTTTTTATTTACATTATGTTTAAAGAGGTAACAGTTTGATATGTTCTCATTTGTTTATATTAGAAGTTATTTATTTTCACGGCATTCCGTCTGGTATTTTGATATTTGGAAGGCATGCTACCTATACTTTGTACAGTTAGTGGGCAGTATTCAGCAGCTCCCAGTAGATTCTTAGGCCCTATATTAAGTAAGTAAAAGACTTATTTGGGCTTTTTATTTTAGATTTTTCCTATTGGTTTGCCAGGACCACTCAGTGCACTTATTGCCAGACACTCTGCCTGCGTGACCAATTTATTCCTACTGTATTTACCCAGGACAGAGGACCAAAACCACCTCTGGTGTAAGTCCAGTGACTTCAGTGAAGTTATACCAGAGATGTATTTGGCTCACAGAGAAAATGCTTGTGCAAATCAATGCAAAGAAAAGGCAGAAAGAAAGAGTCTTTGCATTTGAAACGGGATTTCAACATGTTAAAAATGTTTGGATCAGCTGTTACTTTATTTTACTTTGTTCTTTTTGTTATTTTGCTCTTTCTTATACAACAGCAGCAACAACACAAGTGAAATAAATAAAGGGAGTTTCACCAAACCTTGTGTAATTGTTCCTTAATATGCATTCCTTGTTGGGAAATTCACGGGAACTTGGGAAATAATGCCTCTTTGGACTGAACAGCATTATATCTTTCTCTTCAACGTGAATATGTTAAATGGACATTTGAATTTATGACCCAACAAGTAATGGAATTTTAGGCTGTTCACTTCTCCTTGTGAAATGCATGGAGTACGAAAGCTAAAGCCAACTGCAACTTGCCTTTGCCTGCAGACTGTTAGGTCTTCAGCTACTATCATCACAATTCCCTTGAAATAATCCAGAACTAGATGCTTACACAGATAAAAAAGGAATTTTCATTACTGAGAAAAGAATTTAAAAAAAATTGGAAAGCTATCAGTTCACATGGGTTAGTTTATAAATTGATAGGTAGTCAGATGAAATGATCAGAGGCCTGATTACAAGCATTTGTTTACTGCTCTGAGTGAGAAATTATCTGAGTACCCTCATATTTGAAAGTAGGGTGAATTTATGAAGGGTTTTCACCAGTCATTGCATTCCTATGCTGATAAATGGACTCCTGCTATATTCCAGTGGGGTGAGAATTCTGGAGCTGATCTTTGAGCAGATTTTTTTGCATGGTGCTCAAGCATAGGCCATCACAGCTATCAGCAGACCTTTAAATAATTAGGCACTGAAAGCCATTCTACAGAGTCTGGAGAACTGAATTGGTTTCCTCTTCCTGAAAATATATTTAAAAAAAAAATCAATGCAATCAGTGCTAGAGAAAGCATTTGTTTCAGAGACTACTAAGACATGTTTGAATATTTGCTTTCTTCCCCTCATTATGATCACTATTATACAGTTGGACTCAGTGATCTTAAAGGTCTTTCCAGCCCAGACGATTCTATGATAATTATTGCCAGCAAAGACAAATCCAACTGGATTTGGAAGTTGTTCTAAGCGAATAAAACCGAATGAAGAATTACTTCATTCCAGCTGCTAGTGTATTAACCTGGTACAACTGAAGCTTACACTTCACATGTAAAACAGAGAGGTATCCTTTCTCTTTCATGACGCAGAGTGCAGTACTAGATAGTACAATCCAGATGTTTTCCATTTTCTTCAGCCATTTTATTTCTTTTTTACTTTAAGAAAGCTGCTGAGAGCTGTTGCTATTGTACAAGCTTGTTGAAATGCTCCATCTGAAAAGAACAGTGGAGAATTAAGAGCTGCCTTTACCACAGATGGAACAATATGCTAACACTGAAAAAACCTATCCTAAAGAAATTAGACCAAGTTAATAATATACGGAGGCAGATAACACCAAATGATTCTGGTACAGAATCAGATACATGGATAGTTTCTACTCAGTGTGGGTTTCTTACCTTGGAGGAGCATATTCACACTGCTGCTTGGGCTATTGAGTCACTGGCTCAGTGCATATCACAATTCTTTCCATGCTTTTCAGTGGGCTAACAGAGTCAAAGTTTTGATAGTTCTATGGCTGCCCTCAGTGATTAATTTCTTACTTAAGTTTGTCTGTCTCCTGGAAATACAAACACAGACTGATTTGAAGTACTGCGTAGAGGTCAGGGTGACTGTGCTCCCTTATACTGCTGAGAAGTATAGCACAGTGATCAAATCCATGGCTTGCAAATACCTGCTGCCCAACTTCTATGACCTCTGGGTGCTTCATGGTTTCAAAAGAGCTGTATCACACAATGTCACCATATGATCTCATCTCTCCTGTCTACTATTGTTTCTCATCAGCTTTGCTAAAATTGCATTCAATGGGAAAATAGTGCGGGAAGTCATTGGCTGCTAGAGAATCCCAAATACTCTCTGCAGGACAGAGTTAAGTGAACAATGAGGTTTCCTTTTGTTCTCCAATAGGCAGTGACTCTGAGCACCAAAAGTGAAAGAGTTGGGAGAAAGGTCCACATGACTAGACAGTATCCGTGTATCTTCGTCTTATGAAGACTGTGAGAACGAATGGGTTTATTTTGTCTTTTAACAGCAGACACAGGGACAAATTCAATCCCTTCTTGTGAGACCCCACCTAGAATACAGTGCTCTGCTCTGGAGGCTTCAGCACAAGAAAGACAAGGACGTGCTGGAGTAAGGCCAGTGGAGGGCCACCAACATGATCACAAAGATGGAGCATCTTGCCTACAAAGACAGGCTGAGAGAGTTGGAGTTTTTCAACCCGGAGAAAAGAAAGCTCCTGCAAGACCTTAGAGCAGCCTTCTGGTACATAAAGGGGGCTACAAGAGAGCTGGAGAGGACTTTTTACGAGAGCCTGTAGTGACAAGAAAAGGGGGAATGGTTTCAAACTAAACAGGGTAGATTTAGATCAGATGACAGAAATAAATTCTTCACTGTCTGAGTGGTGAGTAAGTGGTACAGGATGTCCAGAAAAGAGCTGTGGATGCCCCATCCCTGGAAGTGTCTAAGGCAAGGTTGGATGGGGCTCTGAGCAGCCTGGTCTACTGAAAGGTGTTCCTGTCCATGGCAGGATTGTACTATCTAGATGATCTTTAAGGTCCCTTCAAACCCAGGCCATTCTACAATTCTATGAAATATTTAATATATCTGACCCATACAGTTCCTACTACATGAGAAAATTACTATTTCTGAGAAGATAGAAATGTGTATCAACAGAGTTATGGCTTCCAGTTATGGCTGCTATATAACAGCAGACAAAACCAACCTAGCAGCTTTATTCAAACAACAAAAACATTTAGAGGAAAGTTGGCAAGAGACACTAATAGAGATCCCTAGAGGGGCTCTTGAGCAGACTGCTCCTCTGCAACTTAGACACACAGAATGCCTCTTATGGCTGAATTAGGATGCAGTTGGCTTTATCTTAATGAAGGCAGATGGGTGTTACAGACCTGGGTGGCTTAACTGGAAGCAAAATGAAGTCCTATTTTCCAAGAAAGATCACTGAGTATAAAAGAGCAGATAGTAAGGTGGTAGAAAACATGTGCACTTTACTGAACTACATATGACAGTGATCAGAGTTGGATATTTTTGGAAAATGTGAAGATAACTGGAATCAGGCTAGAGGTAAAAAAATCCAGTTACAGAATGCAATTATGCAGTTTCACAGGGTCTTTCTTCTGAAGGAGCCCATTCAAAAGTCTAAATCTGAGTTCTCAGCTGAGCTGTGTGTCTTCTTCACTGGGTCATGCCAGCCCCAGAAATGGCACAATTCAGGAAGAAGACACAGCATCACTTTCAGACATCAGACTCTCATCGATTTTCCCACCAGGAGAGTATACAGAGGCCAGAAATCTACCTGAGTCTGGACAGACAGATTGGTTAACAAGTGACATATCACACTGTTACTTTTTTTTTTTTAATTTCTAGCAGATGACACAACCCTCAGAAGCAATTCAGCAATGGCAAACTACCTTAGTGTGAATCAGGCTCAAATTTGGCATGCTTTCAGATGCATACCTTTTCATGCAAATCCTACTCCTTTCTCACGCTCTCAGTGGGCAGCCTGGTCATTTGTACACAGCTGTTGTGGCGAAATTTGTCTCTAGGTTTAGGCTTCAGGCTTTGTTCCTCCATCCCTATTTCTATAGCCTAAGAAAGTACCCTCAGGCATAGGAGCTTTATGCTACCCCCACATGTCTGGACAGGAAGAAGAGAGATCAGATAAATAAATTAATTATGTCAACAAATAAGAGGAATTTGCTACGAATAGAAACTCCAAGTCCGAACAGGAGCAGCCCAGTACTGGACCTGCCCTGCCAGTGACCCACCTGGGTACTGAGAGAGTCTGTAGCATCCGAGGAAAAGTAGAGGGACTTCAGAGAGGGAAAAATGCAGGAACAGAGGAGTGTTTTCAATTACTCCCATGCAGTAACAATCACATCAGGTCATGATGCAGAAATTGATTTTTTTGCTGCCACAAATGACTTCTTCAGGGAGCACCTAGACACGAAGAAAAGCATAACCCAACTCAATAGTCTATTATCATAATATTGTTCTGAAATAGGAAGAAGATAAGTTGTCCTTGTCCATCTTTCCACCTTCCTCTGCTACAGCAGAAAAACAAACTTCAAAATCTTATGAAGACTTCCAGGGGCTAAAAGGGATGGCTGAATATTTCAAAGCAGCTTGCAGACTATTTAGGGATACTGTACTAGAGTCACAGTATTAAAAAACAGCCCAAAATCCAGTACTATGGGGCAGTAGAAAAAGTATTTGAGGAAAAATTGAAAAGAACAGAAATGTCAGTAAACAATTCTAAAAACATATTAGATAAAATTGGAAAAGAATGAGAACAGCTTTCAAAATCCATAATATCTAAGAATGAGCTAAAAGATCAAATAAGATAAATGACAATAAGAGTCAATGTGTGCTTGCTATATGGAAAACCTGTTTCATTTCTATGAAGGAATCAAGTTCATGGATACACCCTCACACACTCATACAGTCAGCTTGGTTTTTCCAGGAGGAATTTACAAAGATACCTTACTAACTCTTCCTTAAGAAACCAACCCATCATGGAATAAAGAAGACAGCACAGAAGTAATAGTTTTAATTAAAAGAGATGAAAGAAAAGGGGAAATGTGATTAGTGTCTGGCTCTGCATTAGGGACTGTGCTGTGAGCATGAAAATCTGAAAAACTGAATGAAAAAAAGGCTAGTGGCATGGAGTTGTTGAATAACTTCACAAAATAATGAAAGACCAGCTGAATATCAGAAATTGTAGAATCATGGAATCGTTCCTGTTGGAACGGACCTTAAAAATCATCTAGTTCCTATCCCCCTGTCATAGGCAGGAATGCCATTCACTAGACCTCGTTACTCAAAGCCTCGTTACCCAGCCTGGCTTTGGACACTTGCACAGAATTGAGCCAGATGCATAGAAATGAACTGTTCTTCAGGAAAAGGAGTTGAGCATTATAATGACCAGTGTGAGATAAATGTGCATTGCCAGTAAGAAAAGCAAGCTGAACATTTTATTCGACTGTTGGTATAGCTGGAAAATGCCGACGTGGTTTTGGGTATTGAAAGAGAATGGCATACTTTTGGGTAAAACAGAAACTCTCATTTGGTAGGTGTCAGAGACTGAAAACAATAATTTCTCTCTAGACATCTTGGGATTCTTCAAGTGTGTGGTAAGGGGTGGGTCAGGCTTTGCTCTGGTGAGGTAGTGCCCTATCCCCCATACCCCTGGCCCCACAGTGTCTGCCAGTCATGCACACTGGAGGCATGGTCCCAGCTTTGCCTAACCCAGTCCCTGAGTGGCTGAGAGACCATAAATCCCACCTGGGAAGAAGGCCCAGGATGTGTCAAGGCTGTAAGAAGCTAGACTATGAGGCAAGCTTGTTGTTCCTTAACCCTACCTTCATCTTGGAGTTTTCTATCCATTACATCACTGGATCCCAAGAATTGGTGGCTATATGTCTGTCTTTCTATATCTTTCCTATCTTTCTGGTTTTTTCCCTTTCTTCGTATTTAACTCTCTTTTCACAGAATGTAACATTGAATGGCTTTAAAGGTTTTTATGTTGAATGGTCTAAGTCTATGCTGTGATAAGTGGTTTAGGTTGTACTAAATAATTTCCCAAAATTCCTTGATTTTCTATAGTTTGCCAGTAAATTTCCGTGTGATTTTTACCTCTTGAGGATATCTGGTCAGTATTTCTCCTTCACGTTTACCCAGAGAAAAAGAACATAGGTTTAACCCCTGGATTTAAGCGACTGGGGTATAAAAGTAGGTCAAGACAGCAATTAGGCCTCTCTTTTGCTCTCTTTGAGTCCAGCTTACTCAAACTCTTCACATGCAGTTTTTTTAGAGGGACAGAGAGAGGGAAGAAAAATAAGACATAAATTTTAGGTCATAATGTTTCTGACTGGAAAAGTTAATTGCTGATTCTCAGTTAGGTATGTCACTTTAACCTCAGTAAAATACCACACTTTCCCTGGTAGAATAACATGGTGGATCAAGTTTTGAGAAACACATTGGTCCTGTGCAGACAGAGAGAATTCACTCTACACAACAAGGCAAGAATACATCTATGCTGCAGCAAACCAGACAGTTTGGTTATCCTTCTGATGCAGCCAGCTACTTGGAGGTTTTGGGTTGTGCTTTTTTGGTTTTTTTGGGTGTTTTGTTTGTTTGTTTGGTTTTGTTTTGTTTTGGTTGGTTGGTTGGTTGGGGTTTTGTTTGCTTGTTTGTTTGTTCGGGTTTTTTTGGTTTGGTTTGGTTTGGTTTTGTTTTGTTGGTTGTTGCTGTGTTTATTGTTGTTGTTGTTTTCCTCTGGTTGGTTGTGTTTTGTTTTTGTTTTTGTTTTTAAATATATATTTTTCATATCCCTTCCTGTTAAACCACAAAACTGTATTATCCTAGTTTTTGAGCAGCTACAGCCTATGATGATTGCCTCCGAGCTTTCTTCAAAGGCCAGTCATACTTCCTTCAAGCTCAAATCCTCCTAGCTGTTCCAAGGAATCCCTGTGCAGACAGACCCATGGGCATATGGGCCTATGAATGGCTGGGTTTGCCTTGCTGCATTTATGTAACAGCAGCAGACATCATGCTGTTTACATTCTTATTCCAGGCCTGCGCTTTCTAAAAAGAAAAGTGAGGGGGGAAGTAAGGCAAACTAAAATAAAGATGAGGCTAAAACCAAAACTAGTCTTCACAGCATTTTCACATAAACAAATTGTTTGACAAAATTCTTTTTTTAATAAGAAAAAGGAGGGGAAAAGGACTGAAAAGGAGAAATGGTTGTAACTTCAAAGATAGCAACACATCAGTGAGTAATAAATATTTATAAAGTAAGTCATGCCTCAGCCTGCCATAGGCTTTTTACAAAATGATATATGGATGAGCAAAGTGTGATAAAGAAATGCAGAGTAAAGTAACACAGACTCTAAATTTAGACGTGTAGATTTTTCCAAATATTGCATTTTCAAGTATATTTTTTAAAAGGCAAGGAGGGAGGGGAAAGATGGTGTTTTTGTTTTGGTTTGTTTTTTTATTTTTTCTGAACTAAACACAACTCTTTCATGTCTTCATTATTTTCTTTGTTTCTTCCATTTTTTAAAATTTCCCTCAACTTCCAGCCTTTATTCCTTTGTGTTATAACATGTCGTTATTCTCAACATGAAAAAAGTCGTACTTTTAATGGTAAATTGATTGATATATTTTATAAAACAAAATGAAAGACAGACCTTTGACTGCAAAGAGGTATGGAAGTTTGCTTGGTGCCATAATGTGCTACATCCATAATTTTCAATTAACCCCTTTCTCTGCCAATTCCTGCCTGTACACCCTTAGCACATTCCCTGACAAAGCAGCTGAACACACTACCACTTCTGCCAAACTGAAAGGTACTGTTTTCATTTTCTTAGACTCTCCTCTGAGATCAAATTAAGGCTTTCCTGATACTTTTAGCAGAATGGTGGCCAGATCTCTATGCTAAAAGGTCTATATGTCAAACCTGGCACCCAAAGAATGACCTTGAATAGATACTTATTCATTTCTGATAGAAAAAGGATGTTTTACTGTTATTCAAAATTGTGATTCCTGCCATTCAAACATGAAGTCTGAGCTGCTTTTTTTTTCTGAAGTGTATGTTTGCCTTGCATAATATGATCCTTTAGACCTGTAACATGCTTAAGCAATGCAAAAGGTCTGCCAATATTATCAGGGGCATGATTTGAAGACAGGGTGGTGCAAGCAAACAGAGGCTTTAAAATGTAAAATGGCCTTCAGTGGTTGCAGAGTATGGACACGGTGTGTCAATAACTTGAATCACAACACCCTCTGCATTCTGGGCTCAGTATTAGGAAAGTATTAGGAAAGACAAGTTTTTAACTTATAAAATGAGCACTTCTGCAACAGAAACAGCTGTCAGACAAATATAGAATCCTGAAATGTCATTTTTATGGTATTTTTTTTCAAAGTAATACTACAATTTGAAGTACAGCAGAACAAAATTACAGTTTTAAAGAGAAAAAGAACAGATTTGATTTTAAACACTAGGTATAGAAAAAGTGAGTCAGATCTGATCTTAGTGACACCAGAAGAGATTTGGAGTTACTGCATTCTGATTACTTCTGATATAGTCCAGTACGACTGAAATCAGGATCCAACAAACTCTGGAATAAACAAGGACAGAAACATCCTTCATTATGGAACACTTGAACACAGTCAAAGGAAAAAAAAAGATATAAAAAAGGTACATAAAGTAAAAAGTTACATAAAGCAAAAAGGTACATAAGCACAACAAGCCCCTTGAAAAGCTGATGTCTGACTCAAGCTCAGGTACTTTCAGCCAATGTATAGAAAGGCACAGCAACTCAGTTCTATCTGTTGAATAAATTCCCTAATTCAGAATTACTGCAAGGATGTTCAGGGCGTTCTTGAAGAAAACTCTAGGGTGGAAGGAACAATGTAAATGTACCTATAATGCTGATCCTGGCAAGGCTTATATGTACTTTATCAGGCAAAAGAATGAATAGGCAGGAAGTCAGAGAAGTATTCTTAGATACAGCAAAGAGAACAAGACAGATTTTTGAAGTTCTGATCTGGAAGTAAAGCTGCACATGAACTTACTTATTTGTTTAGATGGAAAGCTACATGTGAACCTATTCTTTGTCTTGCAAACTAGGTGGCTATGGTGCTTCCATCAAAGGAAGTCTTTAATCTACTAAGGTAGTTGTTGAAAAGTAAAGGATTTCTTGCTTTAGTGATTCATGCAAAGGGGGAAGTACATAAAACCGAAGCATAAGTTGCCACTAAAAGATAGAAAACACACTCTTATGTCGAAACATACTCTTTTCAACAGCATAGTTGACCAAGCTAAAATATAACATATAAATAATAAAAATGATGATTCAGTTATATAGAATAACAAGCTCATCTAATAATAATCCTTTAAGATTAGGAGTACTTGGAAAAACTTGTTTTGGAATGCTTTCGTGTGATTTGGCATATAAAGAATAAATGGTAGCGATTGCAGTCACAAAGCCCTTTGCTTTGATCCATGTGTGTTTGCTCATCCATTCCAAAAATGAAAAGAAAGGAAATCTGCTTTAATTTGCCTGCATTGCTTTAGCTTCCAGTATCGCACATCCTTTTATAATTGGGCAAAAGATCTTTCTGTAGTGGTCAGGAATTGCTTCTTTCTATGGGAGTTTTAGTAACTGCTACACTTCACAAGAGGGTAAGTTCTTCAGCTTTCCAATAATCGCATACTGCTTGTACCTCGTATCTCTAAATATGTTTTAATCAGTCCCCATAAAAATACAAATGATCCTTTGTCATCAAATTTTGCAAGAACTGTTCCTGGCAGCAATGTTAACATTTTTCTTTACTCAAACTTCAAGAAATGGCTAGTCTAATAGGACCTAGAATTAAGATAGAGATGCCTGGTATTTGCAGTTCTACACTCACTTTATTCTGCTCATCTCAGCTATGTGACTTGTTAGTCACTTTTTGACCTAAATTATTATGCAATCCTACTTCATGCTATTTAAAAATTACCTCATTTCACCTTGAATACCACAAAGTAATGACAGCTGAAGTAATTTCTAACATGGTTTGTACTTAGTTTTTGGAATCTATTCAGGTAACAGGCCATACCAATGTAGAGGTGTTATTATCTGACAAACTACTATGTGCTTGGATAAAGTCTTAAGTCTGAACATCTAATTTGGACTTCTGAAACAATCACAATTTTCAAGGGATAGGTAGTGACTGAACAACATAATAAATACAAAAATATTTTTTCAGTATTGTCCAACATAGGGATTTATGATTTTTGTTTAAACCAGAAATGTAAAGATATTATTTCATATCCTCTAATAGAGAGATTGTATAGAAACTGGTGAAAAAATTTATGTTTAATAGTATGGTACCATAATTACACAATTGAATTTAATCATGTGTGTTGTGAAAACAGTTATGGTGAAGACACAAGAGGTGTCTCAACCCCAGAGGTAGTGGGATGAATCCTGCTGTCCTTGCCAAGTCTTTTTCCTAAGAATTCCTATTGAGCTAGATACACCTTTCTCTATGCCCCTGCTTTAGTGGGACAGGATTGTTCCTAAGCCGTTTTGCCATGTTTAGCAGCTACAGGTTTCCTACACATGGTGCTCAGGGCAAAGACAAAGCCAGTCATGGGTACAGAGGCAGCATGAGTTCATTGGCATGTCGCTGCAGCAAGCCAGTCAATTCTAGTGATGGCAATGCAGGCCATGCTCCTCTGGAATAAATCAGTGCTGGAAAAAAAATGATAGCATGGATTGACGATTGTTATTTTAATCCTCAAGTGGCTTGTGGAGGCAGAAGTCAACACCAATGGGCTAACAGAAATTGGGCTCTTCCAAACACACAAGAGTGTTTCCTTGGCACTGGACAGAAAGTCTGGGAAGGGGAGAGAAGCCACATATGCAGCTAATCCCTCAGGAAACTGGCCATCAGTATTTTAGAGGATGACAAGGTTGATGCCCTTAAAGAATGGCTATTTGAGGACCTTGATGTGATTTGAATCACGACTGAAAAGTTCACTGTGGTAGCAGTGACCTACTAGGTCTCTGTGGAGTTAGGTATGGAAATGCTCTGTGGTTACATAAGCCTCTAAAGGGCAATGTTGGTATTTGCAAAACCAGTACCTAGTCCTGGAGCTACACAAACTTGGATGGCTAAATTTCCGTGGCTGTCCAGAAAGCCCATATAGCTATCAGTGTAAAGTTTCTAGCCACATTGAGTTGCAAAGGGCAACAGCTCAACAGGGCTTCACAAAACAGAGTCCTCCTGGCTGTTTAATTTTGCCACGGATATGATCAAAACTTCAAAGCATAAAACATTCTGTTAGAATAATCTCTATCCTGGTTAACCAGTGGCTAGAAAGTAATTTAGGACATCTAAAGCATAGGAATTAGGAATTCCATAGGCCTTTCCTAAAAGAACTGGAATTTTATCCAAGGAAAGGCCTCTAGCAAAGACACAAAACTTTGCCACAGGTCTCACTTGCTTCAACTTATTCAGTACTTACTGAATCCAAAATATGACAGCAAAGGATCTGAGAGATCTCCATCCAAATCATTTATGACATGACTGCACACAATCAGGTGAAAGCTTCTGTCGTGTTTATTTGTAAAAAAATGACAAAGAGAAGCTCCAGTATTTTCCAGCCATACTATCTTCCTTTATTATTTTGTAGCTCCACACAAGCAAAGTTTCACTGCATCTGGTAAATGTCTGTGGGGGCAGGATGACTCAGTCACTTAAGTATGTAGCATGATTTCCCCTATTTCTGCATTACAGCAACACCCCAGTTTATAACCCTGAGCAAGTCACAGGCTCTCTTTCAGAGGCTATTTAACATGAGGTTCTCACTGCTTGCTAAGAAAGATTCCATGGCACTTTTCACAAAAGCAGGGCTATTGACCTTTTTGACCCAACCATATTCCACTATGCATTAAGCACCATGGGAGGAAGAACTAGTTCAGTACTGACTGAGAAGGAAGAGTTCCACCCACTGAACCAAAACCATCACGCTTAGCAGCAGCATGAGTAGATACATACATAGACATATGTGTGTTTTTAGTATATATACACACAGAGAAACCAAGGATTAATCCAATGTGATAGCTATAATTCACTGTCTCTTAGATTAATAATCTGTTACATCGTTCAGTGGCAAAACTGACAAGATGTTACACGATCATGTTTAGTCACACAAGGTGTGTTGTAAACCAAAGACAGAATTTTTTCTGATGCAGTTTCAGTATCCAGGGAGAAATACCTAATATATGACTGTAGCCTTAAGCTGGTTGATTTATACCAGTAGAAAAATGCAGCAGAGGAATGAGGCCCACATTATTATTTCTCTCATCCCACTGTTTCCTCTCTACATTATGGCTGCTAGGAACAACTTTCTTGCTTGATATGTTTTTCTTTCTGCCAGCTGCCACCTTAAATTAGGCTTTCTTATGTCATTTGGTAGTAAGGATCTTTGGGTTCATGTCAGGAGATGCATTTAACATACTTCTGATACTCCAGAATAAGGAGCTGTGACATGTGGGCAACTCTGAATGTCCACAGCCATCACCACCAATTACCCCCTTTATTAATCTGACCTTGCAGTGGATACCCAGGGAGAATTTCACTGTCAGTCTAACATTTCACAGCTTCCTACGTTTCATGAATATATATATGCTGTGTTTCACATTTCACTTGTTTGCTGTCCTCCCAAACACCAGCTTCCTAATATTAGCTGCTTTGGTACTAAGACATAAATCACTTTTTTTATGGCTGCTGCACCATTTTTCTGCTAACAGCTGCCATATTGCATTAGACTACATTATACACGATGAAGAATGACAGAGAGGTGGAACATGACGCGTGCAGCCTAGCAAATTTATTGTGCTGTTCAGTTGATAGGCCTATTCATCTTTCAACGCTGAGAGTACAGTAAGTCCTACTAACCCAAACTAACAGCACTACAGGAAAATGTTAAGAATGTAGATTATATACAAAGCAGTAAACTCTGATACTGTGTATTCAGCTTGGATAATCTACTTGATAATAGAGCTGATATATTTTAGGCATCTGTTACCCTTAGGGTGCTTTTATGGAAAGGCATTTATAATTCCATTCCCAAGCACAGCAAAAAGCTGTATTGAACAATGAAAGTGTTTAGCTTGTGGTTACGTTTATACAGCTCAAACACACTTAGGACTTGTCTACACTGCAGGCTGCAGGGTGACAGAGATACCACATCTCAGCTGAAATAGCTTATGTCTTCCTACTGCAAAATGAATTCCATGGACTCACATTTTGGAAGAACGTAAGTACCAGCCTGGAACAACAAAGGGTGTCAGAATTGCTACTCCCTCTTTCCTGAGAAGTCAAGACTCATTCCTGTGTTTTGAAGAGGTCATCCACAGTCTGAAGCATCTCATGTCATGTTTATCATTTCAGTGCAGCTGGGCTTCTTTGACACCAGCACGTACTTTTAAAATGGGCTGTAAAACCTGGCAAACATGAAAACCTTTTAGAAAGCTCTGACCTCAAACCCATCAGGAGTTCTTGCAGCTATTTTTATTGAATTTTGAAAATGAAATTTGTGAGTGGAATTCTTCCAATGGAAGAAACAGTCATTTCTATAAGAGAAAAACTAAGCAATTAATATATGTAAATTTGGAGTTATAGTATAGATTATTTAGGTTATAATAGTACAGACTGTAGAGGATTTCATAGGTGGAACAAAGTTTTAAGAAGCTCTTAAAAGAAATACTGTTCTTCCTTTCCCATGCAAAGCCCCCTGCAGCTTCTGCAGTTATTAGGAGTTCCTTAAATCATAGCATTGAGACTCTGTATTAGGGAATACACAAATTCAAATCTTTACAATTCTAACTTTTCCCTAATTATCTTTATAGCAACATTCATAGCGTGGGGAATACAGTAAACTGTGTGGTAATGTTAATTATGTGCAAATGGCAATTGTAAAGGTTTTAATAGTGACCTCTGCAACTAGAAACCTTATTGATCATTTCTCTATGTATAATCACATAATGCTGGCTAAAACATCAAAATCATAGCCTGGCTTGTACCAAAGTCTATGTAAAACCTGGACTGGACTCCTGAGGAAAAAAATCTTGTTTGGGTGTTTCTCAAAAAATATTAAATATTTCCCCCTTTCTTCAAATAAACTGAAATATTAAAAGTTGAACAATGGTTCTGAATTATTTTATAGAAGTATGAAGAAGTCTGAATCAAAAATTCATACGAAGCAATCCATGCTGATTTGAATCTAAAGAATTTTCAAAACAATTCTTGGAAAAAGATTTTGGCAGGTGTGAGATGAGGGTCCACAGTGATGCAGAGTCCCCAGGCAGGTGCAAAGGAGATTTGATTAACCTTAGGGTGTCAGAATTGCTGCTCTCTCTTGCCTGAGAAGTCAAGCCTCGTTCCATATTGGTAGCAGGCAGGTCTTGTATTTTCTATCAGGATATCAGCACTATTGCATGACACCCTCATTTCTTGTGTGTCCTGAGACCTATATACAATAGTCTTTTGCTAGTTCAAATGGATCTGTGTTTTGTTTAGTGGTAGTTTTTTTGCCGTGGGTTTTTTTGTGGTTTTGTTTTTGGGTTTTTTTGTGGGTTTTTTTTTGTTTTGTTTTTGTTTTGGTTTTGGTTTTTTTTGTGGGTTTTTTTTTTGGTTTTTTGGGTTTTTTTTTGTTTTTTTTTTTTGTTTTTTGTTTTTTGCTTTTTGGTTTTTTGTTTGTTTGTTTGTTTTTTGGTTTGGATTTTTGTTTGTTTGGTTTTTTTTCTGGCTAACTGGTAGGCTGGTTTGGGGTTTTTTAAAATAGTCTATAGACTTGAGAAGCTGGTGAGATCTGTTTGAAAATCCACAATGCACCAAAGCACAGATTTTGTGCTTTTCCTCTCTGTTACCCAGCTGTACAGATAGCCAAGATTTTCTTAAAAATCATGAAATTTTTTTGTGAGCCACCAGAGCTGAACAAGCAAGGCTTAATACCATGTTACAACATGTAGGTAATATCTCAAAGGGGCTTTCTTCTGGGACATGGGAGTTAATGTTCCTGAAAATTTAGATTTTTTCCTCAGTCTCAAAAGTGCATTGGACACCACTATGTCTGGTCAGCTTTGCTGGCTGCAGTAAACAGTAAATGAGACCACATTTTTTGTTCTCTTCACCTTTAAAATTAAGTTCATGTGAGCTTCACTGTGTACCAGTATACACGCTCAGCAAATATGCAGTTAGAGCTTGCCACTATATAGAGGTGCTCACTCCCTCGGTGCAACCATAGGAGCTATTTTGCTTTGAAGAGTTTAATCTCTGAACCTTATGAAGTATTTTGAGTGTTAATGGTCTCTGTTCAGTTCTGTATTGCCCTGAGATAGGCCAGCTTACACATCTGTTTATTTGAACTCAGATTAGCTAATGCAGTTGTTTATTTTTCCTTAACTAGAGCACTAAAATTCTTATTCTATATAGTTTTAATTATCAATTCCTAAGAAATACATTTCTTCAGATTAAGGACTTGGAAAAAGTTCTTCACTTTGAGTGGAAAGGGTGAGATTATTTTATTCACATTTGGGTCTTATTGTTTTAAAAGTGGAAGAGAAATTACAAAATCTTGAGACCATTACATATGCACAACATTATTTGTTTATTTGATTTTTTTTAACCTAGTGAAATGCATGAATATATTTAATTTTTGTTTGGATAAAACTTTCCCTTGACACTGTAGTCTGTATGTTTTAATTTAGTTTAGTGCATGGATGCTTTGTATAAAGCCAAACCCAAAAAATATGTTCTCCAGCTACACAGAAGAATATTGCTAATTAACCATTTTTAACCTTTTGAATTTTATGTGAGGAAACATCATTGGTGTCAAAAAGCTTGCTCTAATTTCCTTACAAGGAGGAATCTTTATTACAGCAGAATGAAACTCTTTGGTCAAAGGAAACATTTTGAAATGTCAAGCAGAATCCTACTGATATTTTCAAACAGAAACTTTCCAGTTCTCATTTTGCATTAAGGTTTTCTTTTGAAATTTACCTATATTTATCTTTAATCAATGTTAAAAAGCCTACTTGAAACATCTTCTGACCTAAAATGACATTTCTTTCAAATTTGTGTGTTGCTGTTTGGCAGTAAAACAGACAAATTTTAATTCTGGGTAGACCAAAAGAATTTTTTTATTGTTGTTGATTTTTTTGTTTGTCTAACATAAAAATACAAGTAAATAAATCCTTTATACAACTCTAGTCTTCAAATATATCTTGGTCAGCAAAATTGTCCTTCTATTTTTACACACGTAAACAACAAGTAATCGTATTTGTTTTCACAAGGTTACTTCATACTTATGCAAGAGAAAAAGGAGCAAGATTTCCTGTCAAAATAACTAAAAAAAAAAAAAAAAGGTTAAAAAAAGGGAAGGAAAAGAAAAACAAACCAGTGAAATAGAGCTGCATCTCTCCTGTGTGTTGCTCGACTCCAGCTGAAACAAAATTGACTTGAGACTCTGCAGAAGCATAGTTTGGAAGCGAGAAAAATAAATTGAATCCTGCAGCAGTAGAGCAACTCTCCCAGACACCGCACTGGGAGAAATCAGGGGAGTTTCAAGGGGCTGTGGGTGGAAAAGAGGATTACGAAGAGCCAGCGGGACTTGGCTGACCTTTGCTAACTTCCTGACCCCCACTTTTCCCCCCTGGGAGCTGGGCTCTGGTCGTGGGAAGAGCACCTGCCTTCCCCAGCCCCATCTCCACAGGGGCTGCTGCCGCCCCACGGGCGCCTGGGGCCAGGAGCGACCACAGCAAGGGGAAAGCCTCCTGTGATTCATCAACCCTGTTTCGGGGCCACAGGGAGGGGGTAGCAGTGGCATGAAACACTTCTGAGGGATGGTGAACAATGGGGTTCGTTGCTGAAGATTTCTCTACACCCCGCTGAGGCAAGTGCCCAGCCCCACCTCTTTGGGTAAGATCTCAGCTGATGGGGGCCCATGGACCCAAGCCAGAAAGACAGCTCACAAAGAGAAGCCACTATCAACTGTAACTATGGCCTGTGCTCCAAGGTGTTTTGGGGTGGACAGCAGAAGTTAACCACATGTCTAATTCAGTCATCTGTGCCTATACCATCAGTATTTCCCTTACAGTCAATGTTTAAAGCATCAGCTACAGAAATAGGTAGGATCTGAACAACATACAGAAATGAAGATTGAATGCACTTTCTGTATCACACTGTATCTCTCATTGTAGTGCACAGGACTACAGTAAGTTACACACATATTTCAATGCATGTGTTCTATAGACTAAAAATGTAACCACACTTGGGGCAACGTGCACTTCTGTGGATTTCTACGCAGACAGATTTTAATCTTTAGTGTTACTTGTGCACTCTTGAGCATGTGTGTGAGTCTGCATACATTTATCTAATGTGCACATTGATTATCCTTAAATTCCTGTTCGGAGGAAGATCATTTACCCTACAGTAGTGATAAATCACATACTACTTAACATGTCAACACAGTGGTCATAAATGACCCAGTATCCATACACAAGCTAGTGACATCACCACTAGCAAATATTTTGGCCCTGCAAGGTTGATTGCAGGCCCAGAGCAAAAGATGAGGGGATTTCTGTTGAAGCACACCTTTTTTCTTTCTCAGCTATTATTCCCCTTTTTTTGCCCTTCCAGTTTCTTCCTTTTCTTTCTCCAGCTCACCTTTTCCTTCCTCAATATAATAAAACCATTACATATTTTCCCAAGTCTATCATGCTGAATCAATTAACAAATTCATCTCATGACATTACCATAGTGCTTTTTATATCCCTCTTGTGTAATATTGCTCTCATTTCTATGACTTACACACAAAGAATAATTATATTTATTTGTTTTTTGGTTTTTTTTCAACAGGAAACTACTGGACTATTTGTTATCTTAGATAGTAAAGACTTGTAAATGCCCAGATACAGGATAATTAAAAATAGTATAGAAGTGTTGTGTTATATATACCCACACATATTTTGTATATGGCAGTATGAGGAGTAGATTCATAAACTCCTCAGCCCTTAGGAGCTGTGGGTGCTACAGGTGGAGCAGATAAGCAGAGAAAGCTTGCTCCCTCCGCACTTGTGCTAGTGGCAATCTGGATAAATTAGAAAGGAGATAACAGACTTCCAATGTGGACATGGAGAAACTCCCTTAACCTTACACAGACCTGTATAATTCACAATTTTTTATTATGTGCTATAGCTACAGCTCTTTTTTTTTTAAATGTAGAATGCAATAATGCAATTAAGATACAGTTTGAAACATAGTTATTCAATATTGAATTCCACATGAAGGTACTAGAACTTGAAGTGAAAAATTATTAATGCAGAGAAAAACTGGACAGGTTGGTGTCTGCAGATAAGTACATGTTTTGAGATAGACAGTGAAGCAACCCATTGTCTGAAAAATCAGCAATGGGAGGGAAAGGTCTGTCTCTCACAATATCAGATCTTGGTGGTTACTGCAATCCCTGTTAGGTAAATAAGATGTGGATCTGTCTAGAACTATACGAGAAGCAAGAGGAGGAGACCTCCATTCTGATTTTGATCTTGCATCTTGAGACGTGTCCATTTCAAGATTCTTTTAGTTGATACATTTCTCTTCACACCTGCTGCCCCCTCCTCATACTCGGAAGGGCAGAAGGTGACAGAGATAAGCACTTGTTTGTGGCCCTATCTGCCTACTGGGCCCCTGCTGCATGAGGGCATAGTTCACTTAGGCTATGGTCACAGGTCTGACCTGTGAATGGTGCTTCCACTGTAGAACAGGAGATCTTGAGAAAAGTGAGTTGGGGAGTTCCCAAAGTGAGCTGCTCTAGGTGGTAGTTAGGCTAATGCCATAAAAAATAAAGCTCTTTTTATGAGCCTTTAGTGAGAAATAAAAGCGAGTAAGTTGCCAAGATTGTTTGCAAGAAGGCAGCTCCATAAGGTCTTATATCTCAATTTCAATAACAACATGGAAACCTGATGTTTTATTGCAATGTGTTTTCAGAAACTTTGGGATGCTTCAGGTGGCTACAAGTAATGCTGAAGCTTTAAGCAACAAATGCTTGGATGAGCTCAAACATTCCGGGTTTTCCTGTGCTTAATATGTTGCATTGCTATCTTGATATGTAATGTCACAGATGGTAATATTAGTCATGAAAGAACAAAGAAGCCAAGTCCACAGATAAATTAAGGTGGTGGAAAGGCAGAGAGAAAGAAAGAAAAGAGAGGGAGCAGTGAATGCCTGCAGCAAACAAATTTTGTTTTAAAGATTCTTCATACACACTGAACGCCTTCTCAAGATATATGTGTTGGCAAGAGTAGCCATAGAAGGCTATAAATCCCCAATCTGTCTTGTATCCACTGCAAAAAGTAGAGTAAGCAGTGTGGTGAAAAGGAATACTCTTGGAAATGAATAGATGAACTTAATTTGACAATGGGCAGCTGACCCACAAATTCCCATGCAAACCAGTGTTGGGTTTCTTTTTTTCTTCTTTTTTTTTAAATTATTTTCTTTTTTTTTCTCTTAACTACACAGCCCTCTCCAACAAGAAGATTTAGAATGTTCTCCTGTTGTCTTCTTTGAACCTTTCAAATGTCTTTTTTAACCATCTGTATACAGTCCACATTACCTATCGTGAGGGAAACACTCACATAAATCAAATGGAAGTATGAAAAGAAATAATAATGCAGTGATTGCAGGCACAAGTTAACAGACAAGTCATAAAGCCCATGAAACTATGTTTACTGAGGAATTGTGGAGGAACTGTTCCAGCTCAGGACACAACACGCTCACTAGGGCTTTTGCTTCCTAAGCTAAATCTTTCTACGAACAGAGGAAGTGGAGCCCATGTTAAATGAGGTAGTAGACTTCTATGAAAGAAACACGCCTCTTGAGCAGTTTCTGAAGTCGAATTTGCAATACTGTTGAAATTAATTCAAGTGTAGAACTGTACCAGTGATATTGCCCTTCTTATCTCTGAGTCATCTAACTGTTCAGGAAGATATTGAGAAAGGTAAGAATTGGTCCAAAGAGCTTTGAACTGATACAATTGTGAAATTTTATGAATGAGGAGGCAGATATTTCACCTGTAGTAAATGCAAACAGTTTGTCTGGAATTTCAGCTTAAAAACATATTTTCCACTTTGCTTTTGCATTTGTTTGACTTTACAGAGTTCAGAGTATATATCATGACAATTTACAAGAGTTTGATAGTTGAACTCTTAAGAAGGAAGCACAGAAAAGGGTGGCTCACAGGTGTGAGTAAGGCAATACAAGAGAATAAATCTATTTTTAGGCTGAGATGTAGGCAAAATTTACAACTCTGATTTCATTGTGGAATAGAGTCCTCAAATGACAGGGTAGGTGCCTATTAGCCTGAGATGGAAAGTTCTGTATATTGGGAGTACACTTCCACTGGCAAGGAAATGCATCATTTAATAGGTCTTTTCCATTTCTATGTTACTATAACTTGGGGTTATTCCAACGTGTAAAGTAAAAGGAAAAATATAGTGAACTTCTGCATCCCTTTCATTAAGCACTTGACCTATCTATGCCTATGCAGGCATATATTTTGAAGCTATTTTATTTAAAATATTTTACTATTTGGAAGGAGATTTGATCATTCTCCAGAGACTGGAAAAATATAGTGAATGCAGAAATAATGTCAAGTGTTACCTTCTCCCTTTAACGCTATTTATTTTATAATCCAGATTTGACAGTCTTGCTACCCTGCTTGGATTTCCTTGAAAAAGAAACAACCAAGTAAGTTGCACTGCATATGAGTATTTTGTGATCTTCCTCGCATTTATCATATGTCACTTTCATTCTCTGTATCCAATGCCTTTACATAGCCATAAAGCAGAAAGTCAGAATTTCATTTATTACTTTGTTTTACGCTATACATAAGAGGTAAAGAGAAACCTACAGTCACTCCTCAGCTACTGCACAAACTTGAAAATACACAGATGTTTGGCCCATTCAAAGCTTTCTATTTAATTGAAAGTCCAGTGTGTGGCCAAACTTTTTCAGACTCAATACTTTTGTTAACATTTAGCAGAGACATATTTTACAGAAATAAACTCAAAGGGTTTACATGGTTACAGTGATTGTTTCTGAGTGATTTTTGGGCAAAATAAATGTGGTCTTAGCCTTCCTGGAAAACAAGAATTCAAGACAATTAATCTTTGTTCAGCTGCAAATGTATTGCAGTCAGGTAGCACAACATAAAAGTCCATTCAGTGGGGTGTTTTTTCAACTTTCTAGATACATAGGCACAAAATTTGACTGTTCAAGGCATTAACACCAGAGGATCCCCTCCCTCCCAATGTTCTCTCTAATTGATGTGATCTGCACAGTTGGGCTAACTCCGATATATTTTCCCAGACCACCAATCTTGTTAAATATAATTCAGCACTAAGAGGAAAAAGCATGAAGGAATTCTTCTGCTCCAGGTAAAACTTCAATCCTTGGACATCAATGTTCACTTCTATTAAGGATTTTACTTCTTTCCAGTGAGAAGTTAGATTTTAGAATCTTATTTTTCAGAAGAACAAAATACTTATATGTGCATGGATAAATATCCTTATTCTCCTCCACATTAGGATGCACATTAGTCTGTAACAACTGGATTCTCGCACACATCTAAAGATGTGGAAGGGTGGAAAAGAGTTTTTATGTATGGATATACAAGCAATCAGAATTATGAAAATTTTTCAGGGGAAGAAAAGAAGAAAAAGCTTGAGGACAAGAAATAAAAACCTAAAAAAAAGAGATGGTTTTGACTATCTTGTGGTGTCAGAAGCATTTAGATGGCCAGCTGACTGCTTAGCATAGGTAGGGGGATATGGTTCTAGTACTGTGGATCTCGAACCCCATAACGCTGTAAACTACTGTAACTGGATATTTCAGTAAGTTCAAGAAATAGTCCCTCTGTAGTTTAAGAGTGAATACTATTACAGGTCTGAAGATTAGGTGCCAGAATTAACAGTACATGGCAGAGTCCTGTTAGAGAAAATGTTCTTACTGCATATGAAATATAATTGTCCACTGTAAGGTTTACTCTAGGTAATAAAAAAGGTTAAATGTTGTATTTCTGACATTTCAGGATTTGATACATGTGAACAATATCCTAAGGATATCATCTTTAATGTTTCAAGTTGTGGATAATTTCCTTTTTTTGAAAAGTATTTGAGCCTTCTGTTTAGGCATTTGTGTTTGTGAAGAATTCATCCCACTGGTTAGACTATATTAGCTAAACAATGGCCTTAAAAGTATACATAAAATAAATAAAAACAAAAACCTCAAATCCCACAACATCTTCTGCTTCTTTATTGTTCTTTTTTTTTCCTCTGTTGTGATCTACAGAGAAATATGACCTCATTTGCTCATTATTTTGAGTCTACCTGTTCCCAGAGGGAATATGGGTCCTTTTCTCTTCTTTGGAACTTCTAAGATTAAAGATCTGTTTGCTTATCTGACATGACAGTCATAACACCAGAGACAGCATGGCATACACAGCATCACCTCTCAATTTCTTTGCTATTTCAGCATCACCTTGAGAAACAATGAAAAACATGGGACTATGAACACATAGACCAAGGAACTTTCTGAACTTTATATCATTTATCAATTCACCTGTGAGGTCACAAGATACAGACAGGTTGCATGATGTTTCTTGTGGACTATTCTGGCAGCCAAAGAGGTCAGTTGCCAGCCCACAAAGATATGCAAGAAAGGTACCTCTGCACGCAATTCTTCTGTATATGTCTTAGTGCTTTTCTTTTCTCTCAGCAGACAGTACTCACAGAGATAGGACATATTCTCCACCAGAAGCAGGACAGTTTCTCTTGGAGATAAAGCTGATTGCTCTTGTCTGACTTGGGTGGGAACATTGTCAGACACTTTGAGCACCATGATGAGACACTTGATGTCTGTGGAAGGGGCAGTGCCCGAAGGTCTTAACAAATTGTGTCCTGAGAAGTCATTGCCACTCCTTCCCACTCCTTTTTGATACCAAAAACAGTCTCCAAAGAGGCTTCTTTTTCCCCATTTTTTTTCCTAGTGTCCTTTCCTTATTGTCCTTCTCCACATCACAGACACATGGAGCGGACACAGAAGGAGGGAGATAAGCTATTCCAAGCAGATACAACAGCATTTTTGGACCAATACTGTGAGCATGAGACCATAGCAGTCTGCAATTAACATCTTGAGAAGAACATACAGCAGGTACTAGGCATATGAAATACATTAATTCCATCTTTTAGGTGCATCAGGGAAACCCTGTTGTTCTTGCCCATAGAGAACAAGGAACTACAGACTTCTAAGCTGTGTTGGAAAAAGTTCAAGTCTTTGGCTGTTTGATTATTTTTAATCAACATCCTAAGAACCTAGAATATTTTTACTCTTTTCTACAGCATGAACATCTGGGATTTCTCTCACTAAGAGAAGGAATTGCTTTGACAGAATTGGAATGCTGTCCGTCTAGAGGAATCATCAGATTTGAGGTTTTGTTGTTTCAATATTGATCACTCCTGCTCTAGTCCACAAAGGTGCTAAACCAAACATTGATTGCATCATTAGATTCTTCATCCTCTTATCTCTTCTCTCTGCACTGTATTCTCTCACTAAATTGAACAAGAGAGGAAAACTAAGCTAAGAAAATGCTCTAGAAAAATACTCAGGATAGATTTTTGGCAAAGAAATCATATTGCACGCACCACATTGCTGATTATTAACTAATGGGCCTAGCTCGGATTTAAGCAGGAGAATGGACTAGATGACTCTCTGAGGTCCCTTCCAATCTACATTAGTACACTGTTCCATGTGATACAAAGCCCCCTGTATTTCACAGAAGTATGGTGGGCCTGTGTTTCTCCTGGAGATGTCAGTCTGTGAAATGATTCGGCAAGGGACATGAAAGGTTACAAGAGGTAGCAGGTCTAAGGCCCTTTGCAACACCTTCTGCCTATTTCCACCCCCAAACCCCCTGGAACCCTGGAGAAAAATATGTGGAGAGATATAGTTAAAGGCACAGCAGTTGATACGGGCCCTAAAAGACATCAGAGGTGTCACAAGAACACAGACTTGGCTAGCTTTGGTATCTGCATTGTGTGGCAATTCATCCATGCATTTGGGTACAACCTGCTGCACTTTTGCCCTGCCACAAGAGAGGGGCTGGCTGACCTGCAGCTGTGGCTTCCACAGCTCTTTATGTCCTGAGGGGAGATGAGGGCCAAGGAAAACCCACCTGGCTGAGGCTGTCAGCTGAGGGAACACTGTTGATAGATCAGGGCCAACCTCCATGCTGAGACTCTCAACAGAAGAGGAAGCAAAAGGCACACATGGTTCATATGCTTTTGGCTTTTCTTGGCCTAACTTGATCCCCGAAGTCTGCAGGAAAGAAGAGCTCAGGAGGCAAACTGCTCCAAAAGTAAATGCCGCCTGGGGACTTGGCTGGGAGTTAGACAGACATGTTGCAGAGCCAAAGTGTAAATCTAAAATTTTGAAATAAAGTTTGGAATTTTCCTCAGAAAAGCTTGGTCACCAGGAGGTCTGGCTGTAATGCCAATGCCAGAAGAGGCAGAAAAAACCGGACTGAACTTCAACAAGCAAGATATTCCCTGATTGCCAGTGATTGACAAGCCTGGCTTCAGTCCCACTCCTTCAACACACTCCTACTAAAAAATACAGGAGTTCAGTGGGTGGTAAGTCTGCTTTTCACTCAGGAACCCCTTAGGAGTCAGTTAGGAGCAGCACATGGGTCTCAGTAGCAGCAGAGGCTTATATAGTTGAGAAAACAAAGTTGAAAACAAACAGCTGCATAATGTATTGCAGTAAGGCTTTCACAGCAGAGATAGTGGGTCATAAACAAGTTCCCCAGTAACTGGATATTATCCAACAAGGCACAAGGCCTAAAAAGAACTATTTGTTTTTTCACTCTTCATGAGATGAAATGCACACTGCAGGAAAATCCCGTGCAAATCAACATAGCGTCATGGAAACCACGAGACCATCAATAAAAGTAATAAATGGAAAGGGTTATAATAATATATACTTAGCACTTTACATTTTCAAAGTGCTGACAGGACATTAATCCTCAAAATACCCTTGTGAGGGCAAAAGTAGCTTTAACATTTTGAGGTGGGCTTGATTTTTGATTTCAAATTGATCTGACCTGACTTCTGTTCACTAGGATCATACTACTCAAAACTAAATTGGAGTATAGTATTTTTACACAAGATAACATGATGCTTCATTGTTTCTCCTGCTCTAAATACGAGAAGCAGAGCCCAGCCAGTGTTTTCTAGAACACATGTTAATGCCAGCAGTGTAGAACTGCTTTCTAAGCTCAATTCTTCCTCTCATCTTGGGCCTAGTATTTACTATCACTGGTGAATTTTATTACATTCTGTTACTCAGTCAACCTTTTTCTCCATTTAAATAACTATGCAAAGCATAGTTGCCAGAAATTCATATACCAAAACATGCAGATTAGCCATTTCCAATGAACTGAGAGAACTGCCTCCAAGACAGCCAGAAAGGAAAACAAGAGAGCATAAGTTGTATTTTATAACTTCAAAGGATTGCTTTTATCTTCCACAGATTATTTGTTCAACTGCAGTTTTGAATTAGCTCTGCCTCTACTTAAGCTTAGGTCAGGGACAGAGGATGGGGAGTGCAGTCAAGTTGTTCAGTTTGTTGCACATTTTTCCTCCTATTTCCAGTTGTTTTCATTGGGACATTGATAATTCTACTATCTCTATTACTGTTCATGATCTCAGTAAGTCAAAATGTCATAAATGCTGTATACTCCTCTGTAGCTGTGCAAGATGGGTTTCATTAAAATCATATGAAATTAAGTAGATGGCTATGAATAAAGGATCTGTGTAAAAAGCATAAAATCTGGGAAAAAGAAATTAAGAAAGGGAAAAAAAGTCCAAACTTAAGTCTTCAGAAGAAATTATAGAAATGATTGATCAAAACAAAAACTAGGGGAGGTGAGTTGGTGGGTGCAAAAAGATGAAAGAGGATGAAAGAGTAGAGATTTCAAGATTACACAGACAATGTCCTTCCTAAATACATGGAATAACCAGCAGTCCTGTGGATATGATATTTGGCTCAGTTGTGTGATACTTTATGTTCTGCCCATGTAACCTCAAAACTGAATGAGGAACTACTTGAGAAGCATGTTTTTACAAATATTGAGAATGATAGTGTGCACTGTTCAAAACTCTACTTTGTAAAATAACAGAGCATGAATGCTTACCATAAGTAATAGGTAACTAAAAAGATTTTTTAAAAACCAACATTCATGGCAGCACAACATGAGATTTCCTGATAAAGGAAAGACTTGCTACTGAAGCTCTTTTTCAGCATTTATTTGAATGTTTTCCTGGGAAAATAAGTCTGAACTAAGCAATTGTCTTCTTTAGATTCATGGACATACATTGCATAAAACTGACATTGACAAACCATGAGAAGGATGCATAAACAATATATTGGTAGCAGGAACTGTGAAATGAATATGTGCTGCCAGACTGTGGCACAGTGGATTGTGGAGGCTTATGGGAGGTGCATGCATGGGCATCTAGGAAAGGGATGGAGATTGTAGTTCTAAGTTCTGCCGGATCTTGCTAAGCTGGAGATTCCTAAAAGCATCTGTAACATTCTGCAGAAGATTTCTAGCAGACATCTGGGATGGGTCCCTCTATACTGCTTGACTAAAGAGATAAAATCAGAGCTGAGAATTGACTACAAAATCTTTCAAAGTCTTCAAAATGACTGAATCAGCTCTTAATTTAGTAGTGATAATGAGAGGTTAAAGGTATTTGAAATGACCAACCACTGCACATCAGGTATTGGGAAATCACCTCAGTGAGCACAATCCAGCAAGCTAAATGTCCTGACAGTGGCCCAAAATTTTCTATCATCAATTAGATGAAGAGGAATGACAATTCTGTCTGTATACAGACTGTAGTAAAAAATTGCAGTGACCCAAGCAGATCTCAGATAATAACTACTGCTCTAATTTTTCCAAACTATGAGTTCAGAAGTTTAAGCTGATACAAACAGAGTATTTTGCCATTGTAAGCTCTCTCTTCTGCTTATCTTTATACTTTATGCTATGCTTATAACAGCGGCATTCCTCCTAGGCTATTCTTTCCACAAAACACTCTTGCCAAACTCCTAATGATCCATTCATCCTGTGTCTTGATGCAAAAACCTTCATGCAAAACATGATAAACACTAACGCAATTAGCTGGACCACCTGCCCCATTCCACCTACTTGCCTGACGCTACAGGAGACATCATCACATGAACAACAACTACAAATCTGCATCAAGACCCAGACCAGTAAGATGCCCTTCCATAAACTTCCAATTATGTTTACTTTTGGCTACTGAATAAGTCAAACTTCCTTCTTTCATCCTATTAGTTTCTCCCAGAAAGTATTTAAAACTAGAATATAGAAAAGCTTCCCTTAAAACTATCCCAGAAAGATGAAATGAAAAAAAAAAAACCACCAAAACACATAAATTACAGAAAATCATGTGCTCTTCAACCAGACTCACATAGGGGAAATGTANAAAAAAAAAAAAAAAAACTTTTATTTTGTGGCAAAACTGAATATATAACTCATGCTTTCTACTACGCAAACCTTAATCTCTACACATAATGTCTATGCATATTTGAGGTTTTATGTTATTCGGGGGATAGAAAAATATAACCACCAAAAACCAGACATTCCTTGCTTCAAGATGGAAGTACCCATTACTGCTTTAAAAGGGAACAATTAAAGATATCCTTCCTTGAAACTGTTCCCGTAAAAAAAAATTAGTACAGCTACACCAACTTGTTTGCAAAAAAAGTGGAATAGAACAGAAAAATATACGCATGCAAGACAAGTGTAGGATCTACCACTTATAGTAAAAATATGGTTATTACTGCACTTCATATTCTTACCCAGTTATTGCTAGTATCACTGAAAAGACTTCCACTGCTTTAAGGTGTATAAATCTGAATCAGGAAAATATTTTAAAGTACAGAGCTTTAAGAATTTGCATACTTTCACTGATTTTAGTGAGAATCTATGACAAGCATTAGGCTTCCACATAAAAACCCTGCTAACCAGGAGCCACAGTGAATTATTTCTTTAACAAAATAATGTAAATAATACTCATATTAGGCTGAGTACTGTAAAATTCCATGGCTATTCTATTGTGGGCTAGGTAACGTAAGCCTACTTACTGTATTTTCAATACTTTCTGGAGAATCTATGTGTGTAATGCTATTTAGATTTACGCAAGAAGTATTTAAGAGGATTATAATTATATTATTTAACATAGCACTGTAAATACTGGATTCACAGACATGGTATCTTTATGTCTCTGTTACCATGGCACTGAAAGCATGAAGCAAATTAAAAAGCTCTTGTGACAAACCTTTAGGAAAAAATCTCTCTCGAGTGCAATATTTACTTTTAATACTTTAGAAAAAAGTATGAGCAGAGTACTTAGCAGTGTTAAATCTCAAAATTTTTTTTAACAACAGGAACAATACGTTCACATATAAACTTTCTTTCATTTCCTACCCATAGCATAGAATTACATGAAATGTATACTTAAATTGTCTAATTTTTGCAAAATCTTCTTATATTATTAGTTGCTAAAACACAGTAATTGAAAAATTTGTGTATACGGTGCTACTTTTTGTAGACACAGTATAAACCTCTGGAAGGTTAATTCAAAATTCACTCTCCAGGAAACTTTCATTGTTGCATCTTGATTTCTTTTTTCCACTCAATTAAAGATGCTCTCTTAATATCAAATTAGGACCATTTCTCTAATAATCACTAGAAGATGACTGCACTCACATTGAGGCCAAGGAAATTGGGCTGCAGAAGTGAGGAAGACTGTGCCCAGTGTTGGATCACATGGTTTTCCCTTTGGACCCAATGTCTTGCAGATATAAATGGAAGAAAAGTCTAATTTTCATAAAATCATAGAATGACAAAATTATTTGAATTATTAAAATTATTTGGGTGGGATGGGACATTAAAAATCTTCTAGTTCCAAATTCCCTATCATGGACAAGGACACCTTTCCTTGATCAAGTTGCTCAAAGCCCCATCCAACTTGGCCTTGAACACTTCCAAGATGAGTCATCCACAACTTCTCTGGGCAACCTCTTCCAGTTTCTCACCAACCTCACAATAAAAAAGATGTCTTCCTTATTTACGGACTAAATCTACCCTCTTTACCCTCTTCTGGTTTAAAACCATTGCCCATTGTCCTGTCAGTACAGGCCTTGGTAAAAACTTTCTTAGAAGCCCCCTTTAAATATTGAAAATACCCCAGTAAGGCCTCCCCAGAGCTTTCTCTTCTCCAGGCTGAACAACCCCAGCTCTCTCAGCCTGTCTCAGCCTGTCGTCTCAGCAGGAGAGATCCCTTGGATCATCTCCATGGCCTTCTCTGGACTGTCTCAAAAAGATTCACATCTTTCTTTTGCTTGGGTGCCCAAGACTTGGATGCAGTATTCCAAGTGGGGTCTTGAGAGAGCAAAGGCATTTTCCCAAATACCAGCATGCAGACATTGTATCTGAGTCTGACAAAGATGTCATTCACTGTGCAACTATCATCCAGATCACAAAAAGAAAAAAAAAGAAAAAAAAGTACTTTTTTAATCTTAGTTGTTAAGCGGTGTGTGCTCCCTTTCCCTTAAGTGAGCTGGTTATTTGCATAATTTATGCTAAAAGAAATGTTCTACAATTCATGATGGATTGTTTCATAAAAAGAGGAGAAATGCAGAAGGGATGTGCTCACCCCTCTGACCTGTTCACATTTGATGAAACAACGTGACAGCCTTCACCTCCCAATATCAACAGTGCTATAGCTTAGCAGTATTTGTTTCCAAATGTCTATCCTGAATGCAATCACAGGCAAGCTGTGCCAAGAGATTTTACTCCTTTATAAATATGAATGGCTGAAAGGAAAATGTCAACAATAACAAAAAATTCCATGCACTTTCTACAAACTGGGATACTTTTGCAGATGACGTAAATCTTTTGTTCTACAGTGGATTGCAATTATCTAAACAAAAGGATTACAACTGCCAACTGATTTTTGGTAGTAATACTGAAAACTGACAGAAGTTTCAGAAAGAGATTTGCCAGTTGGCACAATAAAGTAGGGAAACCCCTCCAACAGGCTGCACGTGATAGAACTCCTCCCTCCCAAAAACACAGAAGCTGCAGCGCTTACTTGGGTCTTTCTGCTTTTCTCTTCTTTATATTGAGACAGCATCCACAGCTTATATTCAGATCCTCAAAACCCTGCTCTTGTTAATAGTGCTACAAATGCAGAACAAATATGCTTGTGTGAGTAGGCATCAAGATGATTACTTGGAAGAGAGGACAAACTGAAAATAGCTTGTTTTTCTGATTCATGTCTCATAATTTAATCTTAAACTCAGGGCAAAACACCCCTCCAATTCCCCATGTGCATCCTGTGAGGTGGCTCCCACTATGATGCAGCATCACAGCCAGCCCGGGGAAACTCATGTGAGCTATTTGGAGCTACAACAGCAGAGAAAAGGGTGGCATGGGTCTGCTTAATTTCAGAAAATGGCAGTGTTGGAATTACAATGTGGTGACAGGACTCATCAGAAGAATTTATTTCCATGCTATGGGCCTGTGGCCTAACAAATTGGAAAATATTTGCCTATGTTCTCTGCTTATGCTCTAAATTAAACTAACACCTTTTATTAAAAATGTCAATTTTATGAACTGAAATACATGACATGCTATTGCCTCACTGATAATGTAAATTTCCTTGTAGTCCTATGAATAATAACAACATTTTTTCTTGGCATACATGGGGACTGTAAGTTCTCCACATGTCAAACTCTTATGTCCTGAATAGTGTATTCAGTGCACTACCTAGACTGTTTCCATGTAACTCAACAAGTATATTGTATAATGCTAGCAGGATTATAGTGCTAAAATGGTATACTAAATAGAGATTGCATTCTTACCTTTTTGCAGTGCCTTAAAAAAAAAAAAAAAGAGCCTTTTGCCTATTCTTTTATGTTCCAGCTGATCAGCTGATCATGTAGGGACTTGTTCCAGTTTTCAAGAAGAGCAAGAAGGATGACCCTGGAAATTATAAGGCCTGTTGGTGTCTCTGCAGTCATCAGTAAAATTATGGAGAAGATTATCCAGAGAGGGAAAATGCCTGAAGGACAATGAAGTCATTGATCACAGCCAGAATGGCTCCATAGGAGAAAAGTCCTACTTGACAAGCTTAATTTCCTTTCATGACAAGGTATCCCACCTACCTGATGAAGGGAAGCCAATTGTAATCCTTTTGGATTTCAGTAAAACTTTCCATACTGTCTCTCACAGGATCTTTATGGACAAAATTTCCAGCCCAGAGCTGGATAAATACATCATGGGATGGGAGAGCAACTGGCTCATGGTTCACAAAGTGTTACAGTGAATGGGGTGACATCAGACTGGAGACCTGTCACTAGTGGGGTTCTGCACGGCTCCATCCTTGGCCCTGTGATCAGCATCTTCATACGTGACTTGAATGCAGCACTAAGACACGCTAAACAAGTTTTTCAATTACAGCAAATTGGGAGAAATCACTGAGTCTCTTAAAGGCATGGATTCTCTGCAGAGAGACCTGGACAAATTAGAGGGCTACCACCAACCATATGAACAAAGACAAACACCAGATTCTGCACCTGGGATGGGGCAACCCTGGATGTATGGACAGACTGGGGAACAAGACACTGGAGAGCAGCACCATGGAAAGGGACCTGAGGGTCCTGGTCAATGGCACGTTGAATGTGAGTCAGCAGTGCCCTGGCAGCCAGGAGGGCCAAGTGTGTCCTGGGATGCATCAGACACAGCATCACCAGCCGGGCAAGGGAGGGGATTGTCCTCTCTGCTCTGCACTGGGGAGGCCTCACCTCAAGGCTGGAGGCAGATTTGGGTGCCACAATATAAGAAGAATATTGAGCTGCTAGAGTGCTGAAAGGAGGGTTATGAAGATGTGAAGGGCCATTGAGTGGAAGCCATATGAGGAGAGTCTGAGGTCACTTGGTCTGTTCAGCCTGGAGAAGAGAATGAGGAGAGACCTCATTGGAGTCTACAACTAACTCATGAGGGGCAGACACTGATTTCTACTCTATGGTGCTCAGTGATAGGATGCCAAGGGAACATTATGAACCTCTGTCAAGGGAGGTTTATGTTGGATATTAGGAAAAGATTTTTTCACCTGAAGAGTGTTTGGGCACTGGAACAGGCTCCCCAGGGAAGCAGTCACAGCACCAAGTCTGACAGAGTTCAGGAAGTGCTTAGACAATACTCTGAGGCACATGGTGTGACTCTTGGGGTGTCCTGGGCCAGGAGTTGTATTTTGATGATCCTAGCAGGCAATTTCATTCAACTAGATCTTCTATTCTTGAGTGTCTTAGAGGAGAGAGCACTACTCAGGGACCTTCCTCTTTAATGGAAGATAACAAAACTTTGCCTGTGAACGGTCCCCTCTTCTGACTCCATGTCACTAAGAAGAAAGAAGCATGAGCTGTGGAAAGCTGGCCCTAAAGGCCTTATTGCAGCATCTGCTGGAGATCTTCCAAAGAGTAATGCTACTCTGCAGTGTAAAGAAATAGTTTGATACCGCTCCCTCTTAGCTTGGAGAGACAAAGGCAGCAAGAAGAGATTTAATTTACATTTCAGAGACTCACAGTTCTTCTAATGAAGTGGTCTGACACTGTTAGCTTTTCTTGCTAAAAATTATAAAAACTAATAACAATGTTAACGTGTTAACAATGTTATTATCAGTGGCTCAGGGATGGCATACATATTCTGTGCCTGAGATTTTGCCTAGAGCTATATTAGTCTAAATAGTCAAGTAATAAAATCCAGCCAATTACATTCTAGAGTGGGCTAAAGGAAAAGTGAAACCAGCAGCATTACAAGTCATGAAAGATTTATTTTCTAAATTCCTATTTCCTTAAATAGATTCAATGGAAATTCTTGCAAGAATCAATTTACATCAAGTAAATGTGTGAAATGTTGTTCTCACAGAGAACAAAATAATCCCGTAAATCTCCAAGTATCTATGCTAATTTTGAAGTAGCTGCCAAAACCTCTGCAGCTTCCTGAACAAACTGTTATTACTTACGGTACACATGTCTAGTGTTCATGCAGCTTAACCTGGACATTCCACAGCACAGGAATGAAAAAAAACCTCTGATCACAAATACTCATGGCATTTTTCAGTGTTTGCTGGACACTGCAGGTATGACAGTAAGAAATGCACACAATGCACAGACGTCTCTCAACATGGGAATTCTGTTCCCCTAGTGAACTGCCTTCCTCCTCCCCTGTGAACTGGCTGAATTTTTTTTTTTGACCACTTGATATTTTTTGTTTCCTCTTCCCTCCTCTGCCCATAACAGTTCCTAAGATCATTTTAGAGAAAAAGTTTTCATTTTCCCTCACACACTATATGCAGATATGCAGACCCACTCATCTGTCACTTAATGGTGTTTAAATTGGTGATGTTATACCAGTGTAAAGGTGGTGTGAAAGGGCAATTTGGCTCCATCTAGTCTTCATCTGTTCAAGCTCATACTAGCACACTGAGTTCCAAATAATTAGGAGCTTCTCTCCAGCTGGTGTTTTGGTAGAAAAGGTGGTTGAGCAACCAGTCTGGATTTTCCAGATCTGAAAGAGTCTGAAGATGCCTTGAACATTACATACACTTTCCTAATATGTTTTCATTGTCAGCTATAGCACAGCAGTGGGTGGAATGACAAATAAGTATGCTTTGGGAATGAATTGCCACTGTCAGGGTTCAGAGGAGTTCAGAGCATTAAATTTATTTACTAGGGCTTTTTACTGTTTACCAGGATTTCTCTCCTGTCCAATCCATTCAACTATACTCATAGAAGAATTGTTTTGTTGCCAGACCTCTCTTGGATTTTATCTTCTAGAAAGTTTGCATGCTGATGAAGGAACAGAGGAACTTTGAGTAATAGTTTGCAAATTCAGGTTTCACTTCTGGTCCTGTTAGTGATCTGCTGTGTCACCTTTCAATGTGAGTTTTTTGAGACAGTGTGAAGCACTAGGTTAGTGGTGTGTGTATAATGTAACTTAATGTTACTAATTATATTTATTTCTTTTTAAACTAAGTGATATGATTCTTTTTAATAGGTTATGAAGCAACAAACGAGTAAGATGTCAAACATGCTCACCTCTCAACCTCTCCTTAATAGTATATTTTAAAAGTGAGAACAGAATATGAGGGCTTAATCCATTCAATGGAAAACTTAGCATGCCATTACAGAGGCTTCTGGATATTATAACTCTGTTTCCATTGGACTTTCTTCCAAAAATTCAGGTGGCTTTTGTGAATAGCTAGACCATAGTGAAGATTTCTAACTTAATCATCTGAAAGACTATTTTAAAGAATGACATTAACAAGTATTACCAGCTTCCTGCTCAGGCCAAAAAGAACTTATTCTTTTAATACAATGAACTCCAGAGTTGGATTTTTTTCCTGTCTTCTGCCTCTTCTTGTCTTCATTTCCTTGGGTTTCACACATATACAGTAACAATTAGTTATGACTCAGACTGAGGTGGTTAACACTGTACTATTAATAAAATCTTTCTGGGGAATTATAAATTACTTTTGCATTCATAGGTAGCAATATTTATCCATGCATTATTCATCAGGAGATGATGAGCTGGATAGGGAAGATTGTATTAGTGTGGATAAATTAAGAACAGATGAATACCTCACCTTAAAAATCAAACTGCACATAGAATCCTTTCCCCTTTGGATTCTTTAAAGTGATCTTTCCCTTTTCTTTCCTCACTTCTTTAGTTATTTATATAATTCTTGTTATTCTCTCCCTGCATTTCCAAGCTTCATTCAATAGAGCATTATGGGAGGAAAACTGAAACAAGAAGTATCACTATTAAAATCACAATAACAACAGAATTAAAACCAGTGGATATTTTAATTGTTTGATTAAAACAACTCCCAAAATTGTTATTTTCACATCCCTGATTTATCTGGAGGGAAAACTGACTGTAGTTCATTGCATGCTATCCAGATATAAAGGAATATCAAGAAACTCTTTCCACAAATACATTAGAATACTTTAGTGGAGGTAACCTAAATTATTGTCCATAACTGGGGCTCACATAGCCCTTTTACATCAAATCTCTGAACATACAGAAAATAAAACTGCACGTGAGTTTACAAGTTTTCATATACAAGTACTGAAATGGCACTCCATAGATGATAAAAAACCGGAAGTACCATAGAATCACAGGACAACATTAAACACCAGCTTCAGAACAGCATAGCTTAGTGGTGGAAGAATTTATTTAGACATGTCGTCTCATCCACAAAAAAAAAAATAGGTATTAATTTAAATGATGCTCATGTCTTATCCCCAAAATGCCACTAGATATATTAGAGCAGGGCCTCAACAGGGGCTTATAATCTTCTTACTAAAAAGCTATACACACACATGCACACAAAGACCCCAAAACTTCAAAATCTTGACCAGCTGAGATAAACTATTAGACAATGTTTAACAATCCATCAAATAGTCATTAATATACTGTTTATTTAATTTTAAATGAAAAGGCATTAGGTCTGATGAAAAAAGTAGCAATACTTTTCATCAGCAGTAAAATTTCAGTGGAAAAATGGCCTGTGTCTTCAATAAATATTTCAGCACAGTTGCAACTCTCTGATTTAAATATTTGAAATATTGGAGAGGTTTTGCTATTTATATATTTTTCAGTTTTCCAAACACGTCTAACTGCCACACTATAAAGAGAAGTTTGCTCACTTTCTGATTTATATATAACTAAAAACTTTCCTTTATGTACTATTGCTAGGGTGGGGGCACATCTGGAGGAGGAGGATGAGAAGAACAGGACCTTAAGAAGAAACTCTGACATCACAAATTACTGCAAAAGAAAAAGGAGGTACTGCCCATTTTCAGTCCTTGTTTATTTTCCTTTCCTTCTCATAACTAACTCAGTTCAAAAAGCAGTGCTTTCTTGCATGGCATCCACTTCAGCACACTGTGCAACTTTGCATGATGCCTTCTTTTTTATTTTTAATTTTTAGTGAGAAGGTAAAAAAGCAATCCTGTATTGAAACCATGCTGTATTTGAAACTGTGTTTTTCACTACAATTTAATGGAAAAAATATAGGTTTGATTATTAGTATATAGTTACATATACACACACAAGTACACACCCCTTTCTGTGGCTTAGAACAGCTGCAAAGGACAGATGGACTTGGGAGGGGTTTCACAAGTACTGCAAAAGGCCTCATGTACTCACTCATTTGTTTACACCAAGTGTTTAAAAACACGTAAATCAGTCACTTCAGGACAAGCAAACCGAAAAAGGGGAGGTCCAAGTAAAACACATTGTATAGAAAACAAATGCATCTGCAGTAACATACAATAAATATGAAGAATATAATCTGCTGTACCTCATGCTGCTCTTTATACCCTGTTATCCTCCTTACAGCAATGACTTTATAGGCATCTCAGAAGGAAAGAGATACAGTAACAGGAGTATGAAACTGGTTCGCAGTCCTAAAAGGCCATAGTCAAGGAGTTCCTGTGCTCCTTTGAGGCTTACATTGAGCCTGTGATTCAAGATGAGAAAAGGTTCCTAAAACAGTCTTGGCGCATTGTAGCACACAGATCTAAACTGAAGAGGGGGATTACATTGAGGGAGAAACAGTATCTGAAAGCAATAAATCCCTTCAGGGGATGTTATGAGGAAACTTTGAGAGACAGCCTTTTCCCCCTCCCCAGAAGCCTTTTCAGCATTGCACTGTGTAGGAGGAGACACATGTAATTCCCAGAGAGGCTGGAGGGCTTATAATTCAATGAACAGTTCTCATTTATTTAATCTTTCAAGAACAAAGTTTACTGGTCAATTCTCAAACCTTTTCCTTCCACTTAGCTCCTGGCAGCCAGAACCTTGGCCCCTGACTACTCAATAAATCCTTGGCAGTAACTGACTACCCTCGAAGAAGGCAGTGGCAGCACAAGGACAGGTCTACCTACCTGCTCTGTGCAAACAAACACAAGTATCCCTTCCTTCAGAAAACAATACCTAGCTCCCATCTTCTTCTCTCTTCTTACCAGATGATTTCTTTTCTATTTTCCTTCTAGTTGCTGAGACTGCAAGTCAGCTAATAGAGCTGTAGCATCAGCATTCTCAGCATTGTACGAAGCAGAAGTGCTTAACATGCCTATTTGTCTATATTTGAAGATGCTGCACTTCCAATGCATACTTGGATTTTCGTGGCAGGGTGCTGCACACTCCAGAAAGCTGTTGTTCCACGTGAGACCCTCAGAGAACTTTGTGGCAATCCACATATGAAAATGCACATCCTGCTTTTAGTTTGAAGTCAGCAGGGTTTATCTAACCATCAAATTTACAAAGCCATTTTTATATATTTGGTGAAACATTTATGTGGTCAGTCAAATGTGTAAGTCCATGAAGTAGTGTAGGAAAGGATCTAATTATCCCAGTTAGTGGCTGGATCCATTCTTCTCCCTTTCTGTGGGGAATAGCTTCCACTAAGCTTGAGTTCCCACACTGTGAATAGGAGAGAAGAGGCCTGAAAATTTTGCACTTTCACAGTACACTCACTACTGACATTACTCAGAGCTTATGAATTACAGCTTTCATGTGAAGGCTTTTTGGGGATAAGCTTTTTTTCTTTCTATTCATTTCTGGATAGCTCATTTGAAATTGTGTACAATCATCTTTCCCCAGGCAATAAAAATAAATCAATATGCTCTCCACTCCCAATATTTTTGTATAATTCAACAATCCTTCACACTGCTATTGTGTGTTCTCACCAATATAAAAACACTTTTCAGTAATGATGCCACTGGTAAGCATTATACTTCTTGCAAGTTCTTCAGCAATATGAATCGAGGCATAGCAAAATTCATGGTATGTTCAGATTCACAGGATGTGTTAGGAGATATTAGGCTTTAAGTAACATTGTGCTTGTAGTTCAGCTGAAGAAAGTTTGTGTACTGGTGCTAAACATTACCTTAATTTTGCTTAAATAACAAAAGGCACGCAAAGCTTGTATGCCATGGTGATCTGAACGCAGAAAACCTGACAAAAAGTCATACAACCTCTGTATTTAAACATGGTCTTAATGGCAAAGCTGTTACAATCCCCAGCAACCCTGGAAAACCCTACTCCTCTTCTCTGAATTCATTCTTTCCTATTTCAGCACAGGCCAGATGTAACAAGAGAGAAGAGCAAAGTTTGTACCGCTGCTGTGCGTGATGAATTTGCATAATGTTACAGTATGCTAGACAAAATTATCCATTATTCATTGCAAAGAAATTATCCAGTCATTCAATATATGCCAACAGTCAGAGCAAAAATATCAGTATCAAAATTTCCTTAATCCAAATCACTATTAACTTCATTATGTTCTGTCACATCTTGAAGAAGCTGCATTTAATTTAATGAGCTATTTCTATCCCCTAAATAAAGAATTTTAGCAGCAGCATAACTGTAAGACAACACAGAAGACCCTAAGGCAGTTTCTGCAAGCTCTTATAACCACTACATATTACAATGCCATTCACTTGCTGCAATTCATTGAGCATTTGTTTATGACATCAGAGCTTTAAAAGGTTTCATGCTTGGGTTCATGTATAAGACAAGACTGTATTGCTTAATATTTAAATGGGCAAAATTGCTTTAACAGGAGTGGAGGTGCAATATCTTATCCTTCACCTACTTATTTGTTCCCTGGTTTTCTAAACATAATGGCTCCATAAATTTGCTGGCCTGGTTTGCTAAGAAGCCACAATGGATCGGCCTTTCTTCAGATCTGCATCTGCTGTCAGTGCTCTCCACTGATGTTATACTCTCAATTTTCCTCCAAGTTTTTAGGCTTTCCTACTTTGTGCTTTCTCTCACTTAGTTTCCTCATAAATTGTTTTGTTTACCTGCAGCTAAGAAGCAGTCCATATATTTAATCACTGCTCCTGAGACTTTAAAGCAAGACGTGGAGAAAATCCCAAATGAGTGCCACAAAGGTGCACTCGAAGGTTTAGAGAGTGATTACATGGTATCTGGTAGGCTTGTTATTCTTATGGAAGTCCCCTGGCAATAGTGACACTTTACTCAAGTGATAGTAAGAAATTGAAATCCTGTCTTTCTAGGGACATGCACAGAACACTCCTCATCATGGTTGTCAGCTGCAGTTTTGGTCTCTGACATACACTGAACAGAATTTAGCAACTGATAGGCAGAAGCCAATCTCCACGGACAGAAGGGTATATGTTCAAATCACACCAATTCATTCTGATAACATTGAAAATACAGGATAGGCAAAGAAGTGTGATCTAGTGACATGCAAGCTATAAAAAGGGTCCCTTTCACTCCAATGGGAATGGAGTCCAAGTAGGAGAGGTAGCTTATTACTTACCACAAGTCATTTGAAAATGCACTTAAGGAGCCCTCTATTTATATGACTTAGAGAGTGTTTAGTGAGGTAAATGTTGACTGAAAAGTAGTATAGGATGAGATTCAGGTGCTTAAGTACAGCCATCTAGTGCCATTTTAGATATACCCTTCTGTTTGAGATGTTTGCAAAATACTTAGAGGAGACATCTGAACAGACACTAAATACCTATACTGAAACACCCAGAAATTTATCTCAAAATGTGTAAAATACAGAATATTTGGAGGCAGTAAGAATTGAGAAAAACATTTTAAGATGAATAAACAGATAGATGCTCAGTTAAGGAGCGTACTCTTGCTTCACTGGCTGACGGCATTATAGGGCCTGACAGATCAAGGGATCTCTGCTTAGCAGGTTACTAGCTTGAAATCTTTGAAATTACATAATGGGCACAAAAAATGGGTACTCACTTACTTTGTGCTAAAACTCAAATCGTCCTTCAGGTTCATGACCAAATACTTAGGCTCATAATAATTCCATTGCTGTCATGAACAAATAGGTCAGCTGATCACATTAAAAAGTCTATTGATCATCATCAGACTCACCAAAACCTCATTTCCAGATGTCAGAGCACCTAATTAAAAAACAAATTAATATGTGTCATTGCCAGCATTATCTATTTCTGTTCATACTTAACAACTAGAGACAGCTAAATCTTGTTTTAACATGAACAGAGCAAACGCAGGAGAGGTATGAGAAGGATTCACATGGCTATATGTAATAATACCTTGCAGGAATAACAACTATGCTGAAAGCTAGAATTATGACTCCTAGAAATTTTGGAGAACAACTTTGGAGCCTGATAAGGAGTGAGTGTGGAACAGAGTAGCTGGAACATTTCCCAAGGTAACTGGCATCATGCTGCGGCGTAGATGAGGAGGATGGACATTAAATGAAAGCAATTAAAAAGCATTGCATTCAAATGTGCGACTATTATGCCCACACTGCAGGAGACAGCAGGAGGCAGTGAATCATCCAACATTTAAATCAACACCCCCTTAAAACAAAATGTGTTCAGCTCAACGTGGGTATCTCCAACAGGCTCCAAAAGTTCCAATGCGTGGCATGGGTTACTCACATCTTGCTCTGCCCATGATGAAGCCACCATTTAGCAAGCAACTTGATTCAGAGGCATAGAGAGTTTCTGATGAATCATAAAATGCTCAGTGTCTGATTTCAGGGGGTTTTGTCACCACTGTAGATTTTCTAGTGTTAATTTTATGTAGAAAAGGGCTTTCAGGGACAAAATGATGATAGGTTTGAGGGGTGATGGGGAGGAAAAGAAGAGAAAGGAGAAACAAATTCAAGGGTCATGAAAATTGACAGTGAAAGTGCTGTGGCAGTAGCATGTATGTTTTCTACATTTTTGCATTTGTTTTTTAAAATAAGTGCATATTGAGGAGACATTAATCAAGTTGTTAAAAACCTGGCAGAATAAATGTGTCAACAAAACTCCTTTTTAAATCATGTTCTATTAAAACACTTTGAAGGATTTCTATGGAAACAGTAGGCTGTTACAATGGGAAATACCCAGCATAGCTGAAAATGTCAATCTTCCTTTCAGCAGTGGACTGGCCATGAAAAGAGATGCAGTGGAAAATTGTTATCACTTGGAAGCAAAGCCTCAAGTAAGGGAAGTATAGCAACGCAGGAACACTCAAACTACAAGACAAAGAAAGTGATTGCCTTGCTGAGTAGCAATAGCACAATGCTAGCAATAAAATATTTAATTATACTGCCTTTTATTCTGGAACAGTGTATTTGGATGTACCAGGTTATAGCATCTATCCAGATATACCAGAATAATTCTTGCTGCTAATATTTTTCCCACTTAGAGGTAACTTCTAGTGACAGAAAAAGAGGGATAGCTCACAGACTGCCCATTTTATAGGTTTGTCTTATAACTGATGACACTCCACACCACTCCTGATCAGCCTTATCTACTACCCACTTATGCCTTCTCTTTGATTGAACCATTTTCAATGTCTTCAATGTGACTTTCCCAGTGGCCAGGGTAGAAATACTTGCATGTATTTTAAAGAAAACCTTAAAACCACACTGTATTCTTTAATATAGTATAAACCAAGAAAGAACTGCTCTTGCTCTTTTCAGAAGGCCCTCAGTTATGCACACACCCCTTCCCACGCTCTTCCCACATACACAGATCCTATGACTGGAATAGCTCTTCCTAAAGTATGAAATATTGTGAAGGCTCACTTTAAATCTCAGACTGTTAATCTCACTAAAATCTTTAAATCTTTAAACTGTATGAAAAAGGAAATTGTCCCTCTTTCTGTACTCTACTTGTTTCACAATAGATGTGAAGAGCATACTGGTCCTTTTTACCAACATGCACTCCAGTAACTTGGAACAAAGCAGGTTCCAAAATGCTTACAAAAATGAAGATTTTTTCCCTACAATTTACAAAAGGATGCAAGGAAGCACAGAGACATCATAAGCATACTTTTTATGATTGCTTCTTAAATTCTGCCTCTGAAATTCTGGATGGACACATCTTGCTGGTTTTGCACAAAAACTGGGGTCAAAGGATTCTCTTGGTGGCAAGCTGCAGTTTGGATAAATGACTCACTGGTAATATATGGAGTACAAGCTACTGGTCTTGGCTACCATAATGCTGCTGTGTTAGATTGGTATCACTGCCTCCTTTACTCATCAAACACGTGAATTACTGTCAAACACTAATAAAAATTCATTGGTTTTTCCCCATGTTTCTTATTTCCCAAGAACAAAATGCATTTCACATATGGACGATGAAATCTGAAGGGCAATGACATAACTTGAATGAAACGTTGCCTGTTGCTCCTGATTGTTATTTGTTGACAAGTCCATTTATTTAAGTGTGCCAAAGTAATAACAAGTTGGAATCTAAGATAAGCATTCCAGAACACATTAGTGAGGAATGCTGCAGGCAGCATTGTGTTTCATGCCCTGTGTTGCCTGTTGTATCAGTAATGAGTTCATGACTAAATATGTTTTTGGGCATTTGCCAAACTAATGTGATTGTGAAAGACTGAGGACCACAAGAATGATGGCCTGATACTACAGAGCCCAGAAATGCAGAAGGTCTTTGCTAGACAAGTAGAGGATTTCTCAGTAATCATCCGTAAATTATGCAATTACAGCCGATTAGCGTCAAACTCAAGTGGACAAAGGGACTGAATCAAACACCATACAATGACACTGCATAGAATAAAACACCACTCCACTACATTAAAATAGGACTTCAGCAATGAGAATGACATATCTGCTCCAAAACTAACTATTTATGAATTATACTTTTTTTTTTGCTTGCAGTCTCATTTTTCAATTCCCTCATATAAAGATTAAAAAGACACTTAGAATTCATACCTTACTTTGGAAAAAGTTTCAACACTCAGATGCATATGAGAAGACAGAATATACTGATCCTATGGCATCCAGAAAAAAAAAAACCCAAAAAAAAAAACAACCAACAAACTCACAAGTACAAGCTCCTTGTGAAATTTTTGGGAAGTCTGCCTCCAGTTGCAATTGGGACCATCGGTTTAATTTTCAGAAACAGCTACTGTCTTATGCTTGATTTGAAGAGGATGGAAAATTCCTAAGGGACAATACCTTCCAAAAAACCCTGCTTCTTTGAGAATGCTTTGAACTGTGTATCCCAAGTATGATCCATCTTTACATAACTAGTCTCTTTTTAAAACTTAGGCTGTTTTCTGGCTGCAAATTAGAACACTGAGATTCTTTAGTCAGAACTGAATCTTAAGATTAGTTCAATCAGACAGTAAGTAAAAAGTCACTTGCAGGCAGGCAGTTTATTTTCTAACAAGTTAAGTAACTTTTACCATGGCTAAATTAGGAAATATGGCAAATATGTAGTTTGAGGTATTAGAAAACAATTCACTGTATAAAATACTTCATAACATACAAGTATAGAAAATCATAGACTTCTGCCAAAAAGGAAAGAAGTAAAAATTCACCATCTTATCATTACTGGAAACGACAGGAGGTTCTGAAAGGTTCAGATGGAGAAAAAAATTTCTGTAGCAATTTGTACACCAGACTTTTGACTTTTTACACATCACTCCATCAGTCCAGCCATTCACTGGATGATTAACTGCTCATCTGTACAAGATTCATGTTCACAACTGACAGTAACTATCCCATGTCCAGAATGTAAAATCATTAACTCAAGTAGAACAGAATCATGAAAATTCGCCTTGGGTGAAAATCTCGTCATTATATTGTAGGTTTGAAGAATAAAAACATCTAGAAAATAACAAAGCAGTAACAATTTGTTGTGAAGACTTCTGCCTCTAAGGAATGAGTTTAAATTATCTTAAACAAAAATAATAGACAGGGTGCAATTACTGACTGGCAGTTCTTCCTAAGATGACACATGGCACCACTCCTGACATCACCAGGCTAACGGTGCTACATTACTTTGTTTTGTTTTTTCTTGTGATGTTACCAGAAAGGAGAGTGTTTCAGTAAATCCCAGTGGATTTGTTACCTCTTGGATTTTCACTCATTGAGAAGCACTGGTATATGGTGAAAATAGCTTGCTTACAGATTGATGTTATTTTCCCAAGTGGTTGTTCTGACTAGTTTCCCAAACCTTACACTAGCTGCTTTTAAAATGTCATTTTAGCATGTGTCTTTCATTCCTAAAGTGAAAAGCATGGTATCTTTTAAAAAATGTAATCCTGAAGAACTGATCTGTTTTGAATTCTACTGTTTTTCTTGTTGACAGAAAAATACATGTCTCTCAGATGGAACTACTGAGTCAAAGTATTTGATTGTGTTAATAGCCTTCATATGGGTAAAGGAAAATTAACTAGAAGAAATATATCTGTCCACAAAAACAAAACCAGCAGTGGAATATCTTGGGGGGGGGAAAAAAGAACTCTTTGAAGAACTTAGGACCTATGTCAATTTTAGAGGTACTTCAAAGTCATTTTGTTACAGCTGAACTAATGAGACCTCCATCCTTACATATGTGTCCCTTTTGTCTCATGAAGAATTTCCTCTTGCATTAACCCACTTCCCTCCCATTTTGTCACCAAACCCTAAATGGTGTCTCTTATCCACCACAGAGAGCATGTCACTTACCCAGAGAGGAAGTGGGGTCTGAAAGCCTTGTCAGACAGAGGTCACAACACCTGTTCTTCCTGCATCATCTTTACTGCATCTTCCTTCAGAGCTCACTACTCATCTCAACTGGTCAACTGCAGAAATCCGCACAGACAGACCCATCTTTGAGATGTCTATTTGACTGCCAAAGCTGGCTGAACATGACCATAAGTTAAATGACAAAATTTGTGGCAGGAAGAGTGAAGGATGAAGAGCAGAAAGCAAAGACATCCAAAGACTAACAGGTACAGACATACCAGTTATTTAATTCTTGTCTCCTTACAAGGATAAAGAATCTAAAATAAAAATTAGACATCTAAACCAGTAAGGGGATGTATCAGAAGAGGCTATAATACATGATCACAGTCTTAAGGGTACTCAGCTTAGACCAGTAGAGGATTTCTCAGCAAGAGAAACACAGCAGACGTGAACACATTTATTAAACCTTTGTCTCTCATATAGAAAAAAACCCTAAGTGTGATTAAAAGGTTATTTCTTTCTATCCAGTTCAATAAAAAGGTATCCTCTGTAAGGCCATGAATTGTCTGAGGTAAGGAATATTAATTGGGGTGTAACTGGCTGATTGTATTTGGTAAACCATTTAATTGGAGGTCAGCATGAAACTGGGGTAGGATCTGAAGTCTCAATGCAACCATCCCAAGGCCACTTGCACATACGTATGTGAAACTTTTGATGGATGCTTTTCTTTGAGAAGCGTCCCTTTCATCAGTCAAAGACACTGTGCAGGAATTAATCAAAGTTCAGTGTATTATTCACCAGAGATGAAATTCTGGAATATAAACCCCTCCAGACTCTCTTAAAAAATCTGGGTCTAGTTCTCTATTCATCTATCAGGTTCATATCAGGCTTTCCTTCCTTAGTAAACATCCTCAGTGGCGTGCTTAGGGACCCAATAAAAAAGAATAATTCCAGTCTGCTTGCATGAGCATTGGAGAGCACTGAGTATGGGAATGTTGGAATGAAAAAATTGAGAGTATGAAGTAAGAGAATGACAAGAGTGGCTATGCAACTTACCAAAATCCAATTTATCAAATGGTGCCAGAAGTAGAAAAAGAAGGGGAGAACATGGAAAAATAATCCCCAGGGGGACTTTCCTGAAGATCTCATGCTGCTAAGAAGAAAAAAATTGCAAAATTCCAGGTCAGTGCAGAATTCATACTGTTTCTGCCAATAGAAATGTGAATACGTTTCCAGGGGCAGGGCATTTACACTTAGAGCAGGTGTTGATGCCAGTATTTTCAGCCAGCTTCCTCCTCATTAGAGAGGTTAAAATGTGAAAGCAAAAAAAAAGGCCAAACCTAACAAAACTGAAATGACACCACATTTAAAAGGCTGATTGTTGTGAACTGTAAATACTATCATTAAACTTTTCAAAAAGTTTCCTTTATTTTGTTTACAGCTAATGGCATACAATTTATGCATAGGAGCTAGTAGTACTATAAGGGCCATTTATACTTTTACTACAATTTTAATAAAAATAAATAAATAGTCAAACCTTTTAGATTGTAATCCAGGGAGGAAGACACTTTTCTTAATGGCATTCAAGTGGTTTAGCCAACACTTACTGTTTCTACAAAACTGGCCCCTTTGTTAGAGACAATAATACTGGGGAAGACCTTGGGAGATAAACCACACATGTAATTGGTTTTTAAGATTCACAGTGGTGTTGGCTTCTGTGTGATCTTTGTAAAACACAGGGATGCAAGGTGCAGTGTTTACAAAAATAATTTCCAGCAGCTTGGACATGACTTTCTCACAGTTTTTTCTGTGATGCTTCTGGTACTCAGGTATTTGCCCTTTGATTCAGTAGTCTTGAAAATGTGTTTGTTGCTCAGCTTCCCAACTTATTTTCTCAAGTTGAATCCAGCATGGTGTAGGTGAGGTGTTGAAGAGATTACTTGGCGTGTCCAGAACAGGCTGTCAAGTCGTGATGCTTCCATAGCCCTGAGCTGGTTGACCTGTGTGTTGGACACAGAAGAACATGGCAAGAGAGACTGCCACTGCCTCAGGGACAGCCTGCAGGGAAACAGGAGAATTGTTGTGAGTCACTGGAGCCTATTTTCTCAGTCTATATTAACCACTTCTTTGGGGTTAACAGGATGAGCTGCTGACCTCCAAAGAGAACACCCTAGGTTTTGCACCACTTTGCCTGACCTCCCTCACTGCAAGGATTTTAGAGCTTGAACATGCATGGGACAGGAAAGACAGAGGGCAATCCAGGCCTTTTGATAATCAACTATTTTCTTGCCAAAGAATTATTAAGAGATTATGGGGCATCACATGTATTTGAAGTAAAAACATTTCACAGCCTGCATATTTATTGGTTCTTCCTATTCAACCTTTATGCACGTAACTTTGTTTTCTTTTTTCTGAGCGTCCATCAAATGGCCTGTTCAGTTTTCTGCTTTACAAGATTTTCGTTTTACTTCTCCTGAGTTATTTCCTTCATGGAGATACTGTAACCTTTATTTAATAATGGTTGTTGCAAACTTTATGATTCTTAAGGTATAGATCCAGCAGAAAAAGGAACTGCTTCAAAAATGATAACAGAAGTCAATAGCACAGCTCTTGCCTCCAGACAATGATAGATTTCTCAGACAGCAATCAGTAGGATTATGTTTTCTGAACCTCTGGCTGCAGGTGATTACATTTAACTTTTTTTAAAGGGTGAACAGTTCAGTGATTGTAAAAATAAAGGGAGAGGAAGTACAGGGAAAGAGGAAAATTCCAACTCAGGAAATAAAAAAGTCTCTTTTCTATTTTAGAACAGCAAGACTTTCTAGAAGCAGCTAGAAAGTAGAAACCTGGAGTGAAAATAGTCCCCAGCAAGAGGATCTCACTATATTTTGATTTTGTCTAATTACAACACTTTGAAACTCCGATTTAGTGTGTTTACAGTAAAATAGGTGTAACTTAGACCTTCTCTCAGGAAAATTCCAACTCAAGAAAAAACTGTAAAAGCACACATGCATTTCTAACTTAGCAGCTTTGTGAAGAATTTAGTAAGGATACATAGTAAAGGAGGCAGGAATTAGATATTACTTATGTATAGATACGAGGCCTTGGGAACACCTCTTTTGTACTCCATGATGGCTTGATTCCAAGTCACTACATTAATATTTCACTGTTCCTGAGACAGACAACTTGTTTTGGTGCCATCTGCAATTAAAACTAATTTCTTCAGGGCTTCATTAACGCACACCAAACTTAGAAACAGCAGGGGCTTTAGTAATTTTTAAATATCTGTGAGTAGTTATGTAGAGATAAAAGTGAAGCCTGTCTGAATTTTAATCTGCATCTCAGAGTTTATCAGCAGGTTTTTACCTTTCTTAAAATTTCTCAGGAAATCTCACAAAAGATCTTTTCTAAGTTTTTTGAAATACAAGTCTGAAAGTTTTTCTGTGTGGGAACATGCTTATGGATTTTACATTAAGGCAAACCAGAAAGCTCTCAACTCTATGGGGATTAATAACCTCAGAAAATAATAGACTGTCATGTGTATATTATTTACATGACATAGTACTTTCCACTGAGACTTCCATCACAGGAAGAAAACAGAACAAGTGCAAGTGAAATATTGTAGGAAAGAACACATGGCAGCTGAAGAGTAATAATTCCTAAAGCAAGAAAGATGAAAGTTATTAATCAAAATTGTTATTCTCTTCCTTCTTCCCCACTCACTTCAAAATACACAAGTTGATAAATTAGTAGCATGTCAGCACAGAAAAGAGGCTTTCAAATTTGGTCATCTAATAGGATATAGAAATGGATTCAGAAGAAAGTTTAAAGGGCTTAAGTGAATGTAAGTTTCTCCCATTTACAGCTTCTTTCAGCCTTTCCACATGTGGAAATTCACTCAGAAACTTCCCCAGATATAATTTTCACCCTCCTACATGTCACCTCTCATACACTTCACAGTTTGGGAATGCGAGGGAATAAAGAATGTGAAGGACTAAAATGTTACCTGACATCGGTAATTGCAGACAGCCCAAACCAGAGCACATCTACTTACCTCTGGGATAGCAGAAATCCATGCCCACTCACCCTACCCCTGTGAGACAAAGCCATTCAGGAGTATGCCGATGAGAAAAATGACTTATGAAAAATGAGTTTGCAGCCTCAGCTGGGCTGGCCACTTGTAGCAGAGGAAAAGTGCTAGGATTGAATTATGGCAGTGATTTGCTCACTACTGTGTTACAAATTCTTAAAGCAGTACAAGGAGGAGAAGAGAGGGGATAGATCCTGCTTGGTTTTTCTAGAACAGTAATAACAAAAATGATGAAAGCCAATACATAACTTTTGACTCAGGCTTTTTGCTCACCTAAGTTTTTGTTCTTCTAATGCTAATTTTTCTACTTCAAATCCTACCAGCTTATCATTTGACTGCTACCATTCATATACAAGTATCAATCCAACTCAAGAAATGCTAGTTTCAGGGTATTTTTGGTTTTTTGTGTTTTTTCCTTTGGAAGATGGACTGACCATATTTGGTTTTGATTACTGGTCTTTGAACTTATTTTATTTAAGTGCGGTCATTTTCTGAATATATCACTCCGTAAATATGTCACGGTAGGGTTTCATGTTTACTGTTGCTCAATGACTTCCAGATCAAATTTATTTGGTTTGAAACCAAAAAGATGGTACGTGTGCTTGGTTTTGGGCTGGGGTTTGTTTTGGTCTGTTTCTTTTTAGGCCTGTGAGGGGGAATGGAAACGGAAGCAAGGTTAACCAGTGTTACGCCGTCAGCCATGTCTTTGAAAGTTAGGTTGTCTCATGCACCCTCACTACGGCAAAAGATTTTGACGCTGGGATTTCACTGAGGAATCCATTTGTGATGTGCAAGAAAGCATTCCATAGTTTTCTCCCCACAGGCCTGCAGGCACTCCACGGGCAAAGGGATTGAAATGTAATGACAGACTTACTCTCACAAGTCAAGCATGCATATGAAAGTGGTAATACACATAGGGAATGGATCTGTTGACTAAGAACATGCCATTTTCACAGTCACTTTTTTTACTGTAACCACATTTTAAACTCCAGACAAAGCTCTGTTTTTCTCTGCTGTGGCACAGCAGATGTGAAGCATTTAAAACCTTTTAACAGGACACAATCTACAGCTAAATGACAAAACCCTGACAAAATAATCCTTAAATTTGTATCCTTGGTAATTTTTATGTCCTGTTACAGGGTCAACAGTCTTGATAAATCAAAATTCTCACACTGGAAAAACCAAAACAACACTGAGTCATGACTCATTGAATGGTAAGCGAGCAGATGTCTCCATGTAGTCTGTTTTGAACATTTAAAGTTTTAAAGATGCCATTTAAAAAATACCTCAGCTTCCCAGCTGTATTTGCCCTCGACAATATAGCGGAGGAAGAGACAACATACGGGTTTGGTTTCTGGGAAATCTCTGGGAAATCTTAGCTGCCTTCCTGCTGATATGCATGTTTCTTCTGTTCAGGATGGAGTCTACCTCCCCTTGGAAGTGCCATGTATTATACCTCCCTTATGAAGTAAGGCACTGGGACATGGGACACCCCAGAAGATGGCTGCATCTCACTAAAATGAATATGCCAAAAAGGGGCTTCTGTGAGAGAAGAAAATTAGCAAATGAGAAAAAAGTCCCTCTATCTGCTAAAAAACAAGAGATTGTTTGGCTCACCAGTCATTTTTCTTGACCTAGCAGAATACCACTGGCACTGCAAGCATCATGTGTTAGTCTGTCCGCGACAGTTACTCTTTTTTGAAGGTAATAGGCCCAGATTCCCATTTTACAACACACCCTGGAGACACGAAACAAATCAAACTATCCATATTTTGCAATAGTTTCTTGGCATGATCCATGGGGTAATTAAAAAAATTTAATGGAAATTGCTGCCACAATTTGCGGGCTTCCTTAATCCAGCTATGCTATCTGCAGCACCTCCAGGCACTTGTCTTGTTCTCATAATACAAAATCAACAATACCATGGCAGGACTTGAGGGGATGTCTGATGATGATGATAACTTAGAAAGGAATGCCAGTATGAAAACTTGCCTGGTGTTTAGCAGGTTTTTTTTTCTTTTTTCTTTCTTTTTTTTTATTTTTCTTTTTTTCCCCCCTGTTGTTTATTTATCTAACTATCCTTTCACCAGGAAATATCATATGGACAAATGAAATCTTCTATTGTGAAGGTATCTGGGCCAAGTAGCTCTAAATGATTTTAACACAAAATTAATTAAAACAGAAAAATTTAAACACTATAATTCTAAACATGGCCTTCAGCTACATACATGCCAAGCTACAGCAATTGCAATGCAATAAATCAGTGTGAGATATATACTAATGAAGTAAAAACCTGATTTTTGCCAGGACAAGGGCAAAGCTCTCTTAAATATTTTGAAACTGCAGTCTTGAAATGATCAATTATCAACAGACAGCTGCATGGAGGTTTTTTGGTTTGTTTTGTTTTTAATGAAATTTAGCCCTTCATTGCTGTACTTGGAGTTGGTAACTACCATTTGTTTGGTTCTGACTTGAATAACCCAACATGCTACTTTCTAGTTTTCAAATTCTCATCCTGTTCCACTGCCCAATTTTCTCCTCCTCCTAGTACTCATGTGAAGCCTTTCAACATATCCTCCTGAACTAATTCTGTGTATCAGTTTTATGAAGACTGAAAAATCCAGATTATGTTATGTACTCTCCTGTGAATACAAAATTCCATGTGTTTCTTGTGTTTCTATTGTACTGGATACAAAACTCTTTAGCCCATTCACATGAGAAACGTCACACCATAATACTTGGACTTGGAGTATTCAACTTTATTTTTAAATGTAGTATCATTCTGGGGAGGTGCTTGAGAATGCAGGGAGGTGGGCTGTGAGGGCATGTAGAGGGGGAGGAACATAATCCTTTGAGAGTTATCTACATCTGTTTTTCCAGCTTATTGCTCTTTTGCATATAAATGGCACAGTTCTCCACACAGGTTTGCTGCCCATCAAAGTGCACTCAAGTATAACATAACTAGCCACCCTCCAACCCACACTTTCTCTTCTGGAGGGCTGCAGTTTCACAGAGGTCAAATCTCTTCTGAGAGACATACTCCAGCTGTTGTTTAATACTAATGCTTATCCATTAAGCATTAGTACACTGGTGGTGTACACTTTCTCTGTCTTTCCACCTCTACAGAATACGAATACAACCCCAAATTCACCAAAGAACAATGTGTCTGAAAACAGCCTCAGCTCATCTTTCAGACTCTCAGAGATTTGCCTTGTATGGCCTCTCTGTCCAGCTCTCTAAGGCAGCACTGCTTCTGCCTGGATCCCCATTGCCTTTAGCGAGAGTGCGGCTGCTCTCTGTCAGCCTTGGAGGAAGCTGACAAGCTGGAGCAGGTCCAGGAATCAGTAGCTGGTGACCTCCTGCCACTGCAGGTGGCATGGCTGTGAATCCACAGGCATGCCTGGCCCCATGGTGCCAGCTTGTTTGAAACTACAGCCAAGTTACAGAAGTGATCACCTTTTCCCCTATACTGCCCAGGGCTGCCTCAGGTCTACTGCTGTTTCCCTGGGTTTCATCATGCAGCGTAGGCAAGGGTGCTCACCAGGAAATCCCCAGCCTCCCCAGCACGCTCACCTTACAGTGGACTGGAGCACTGGCTCAGCACAAGCCTAGGATACTGATCAATGTGGGCCTGTTTGCAGAAGCCTTTACAAGAAGGACAGTAGAATTTGGGGAACTAAACAGTTAAATTCAATAGCCTTTGCTCAAGACTAATTAATGCTTACTTGTTTTAAAAGTCCATCAATATGCATTCCACAAAAACAAATTTCTGATATTACTTATGTGCTGTATCTGCTCTATCTTATTTGAAGCAACAGATTAAACATAAAGCAAGTGACAGGCAATTTAACCTTCTTCAGCAGACAAATACTGTTTATCTTATCATGTAAATTATGAAAACAGGCCTAGAGAATTTGGCATGGGAAACCTAACACACAATAGGATAAATAAAGCTTTAGGAGAAAATACCAAGCAGTCTATCATTAAGACAAAGGGGTGAAGGGTTGGACGACATGCATTTGAACTACCAGTGTCCACATCAAGACTGTCAAATTGAAGATTCATAATCATTTACTGCTGTCTTGCTCTAATGTTAATTGTTAAAATACAGAAACATGAAAGACTGAAATTTCCTCAAATACTGTTTGTTTGCTTTTTTTAATTTTGGCACTTGACATCTCTTTATCTGAATAAAGGATGTGTGAATTAATTCATCATATGGATTTTCAAATCCTCTAACACCACTAGTTTGAATTAAGTGTTACTGGTTTCTAATTGCAATCAGAACATACAAAGAATTGGGCAATCAAGACAACACAGAAAGAGAAAAAAAAATAATTTAGAATATAATCAGAGTTCAGTGGTTAGCATAAAAAAAGAATACAGGTTAGGAGGAAAGAGTGAGAATAAGTCCTGTGAGAGAAGAACTCAGAAGAGATTTGTATCATCCCCTTGTGACTGAGTCAGCATATGGCCGTTGATTAAATTCCTAAAATAATACTGACAACACTGTACATGTTCCTTGTACTGCTACTATGACAAGCAGTCCAGGCATGAACCATGACTATGAGGCCCACCCTCAATCCTAACTTGTCTTAAACAAAGTTACAGTACATCTTGCAGGCACTTGACACATTCTCCACCTTACTTTCAAAATCTGCTGTCTGAACATGTGCAGCCTTACAAAAGGGAAGCTTCAAGCTTCTCAGCCAAGTAGGCAACACATTTTGCTGTTCTGTGGGTGAAGAAAAAATCAGGGCCAAAATATCTCAAGGCACTAACTAGGATACACCAGCACCTTGGGAAATACGGCTACCCAAGACCAAGTCCAGGGAGCTCAGTCTCTTGCACAGTCCTATGTCCTTCAATAAAGACAGAAAGTCTTTATTTATATAAAATATATAAAATATAAATATATAAAATCACATTACCACTGTGATTTTGCCTTCATGAGTCTGCTTTCCTTAAACTAGAGCCTACCTTGCTCGAGCCTGAAAAATTTCTGCCACAGAGTTGCCCTTTCTAAGAAGTACTGGCAGTTGAAAGTGTTTTGTATTGTATTTAAACAACATCATCTCAGACCAAAAAAGCCTCCATGACCATTCCGAAATCTTTAAATATAAGAGAATCTCCTATAGCCAAAACCTGAGGACCATGGGAAAAGGGGAAAAACATGCCTACCAGGCAGGATCCATGCTCACCAAGTGATGGTTAACCCTAAGCTTTAATAAATACAATTATATTCCCTGCTATGGCTGTGAAACTCCTACAGAAGGATGGTTCTGTCTTGCAGGATTGCTGCAGTAGCCTGGATGCAGCAGGGAGTCATGAAGAAGCAACCCTTGGCGTGAAGGTGAACCAACAGGTAAAACATATCCTCTGAATAGGTCAGAGCACACTGACCAGCTGAGGTGTCAAATTATGCCAAAGCTGCCATAATTTTATCAGCTGGTACACCATGCTGGGCATGCAGAAATTTGTAACTACAGACGGCTAACTTTTCTTCCTTCCAGACATTTATTTTGCAATGCAACATATGAAAATAGGCCTTTGCATTGTAAATGTCCTATTTTATGTAACTGAGAACACAAAAGCATTTTTTGACTTTTTCTTTGGTTTTTATTTTTTTAACAATTTTGGCTAATATCTGCATGTAAGCAGAAAGCATGATGGTCAAATCACATTACCTTAGAGTGTGCAGTAGGACAGCAGGTCAGAGCAGCGAGGCTTTTGAAAAGGGTGGTTCTAGTCGTCTCAAGTTGACCCATTCCAAGCTTCAGAGATGGATAAGGGTATGATGGACTTTTCTCAGGGTTTCACATTAGTCTTCAACAAAATAAAGGAAGGCTGCTGAGTGGAAAGCTTCTTGTGGTATTCCTATACCTGTATATATATTCCCTATAAAATGCAAAATGGGAAATTGAATTGGCTAGAGTTAACATAGATGCCCTACTCCTGTGCATTCTAGGGTTTTGATGTGGTACTGACTTAGAGGAGACCATTGCCATAAACACATTTCACAGATGACTAAACAAAGGGAAGATTATCGTAATTTCATTTGATGTTGGTAATTAAAGGTTTTGAAAAATAAAATGAAAGACAACACTCCCTTGCAGTTTGGAGACTAAATAGAAGCATATATAGTTTTACAACATATGTACTTAAAATGGCAAGCCTTCATTTCCTAAGCCTTTATTTTATGTATAATTTATGTAGATATACAGTATTGCAAGTTTTTTAGTATAGCAAATGGTTAGGCGGAGAACTCTTTAAATGTAATAAAGCAAAAGGAAAAAATTGCACACCATATGCAAAATCCACAGTTCATGCTGTCTTAACACTTTGGTCCTGTACCCTTCCCCTGCAATCAACTTTTATCTAAAAGGGACAGCTAGGAGTTAATTATTTTATATAGCAGCTGACACAAGCACATCCAATATGGTCCGGTGATGGAGTCATATACAAAAAGATTCCACATGCTTAGGGGCAGGAGTGGTATGTGAAATGAAAAAGTAATGTCTACTTTTTCATAGCTTATAAATGGTCTAAGTAATCATTATATGCATTTATTTTATTAAAAGGAGAGATGTTTTTTGTTTTGATTTCTTTGCTCTGATTCCACTTACTACTGCTGTCTTTGAAACTCTACAGATGCAGCATTTCTGTTACTGACTGGACATTTTTGAAATAGTACCACTATCAGGTAGATCAGATTGTTGGCAAAAGCTTTGGCACTGAAGAGACTCAACAAATAAATTTCATCACACTGATCCTGTACTAAACAGCAATTTTATGTGGATAACCTCATGGGAATGGAAGTTGAGAAAGAGCTATTTCAAGTCCTCCAATAACTTAATCTCTGTTCAGTTCATAATGCAAAGCCATTTCTGTTTCCTTTGCTCAGAGTATTAAAGAGTTTTTGGGATACTGTAATCCTAATAAGATGGGGAGGGCAATGTGGGGGGTAGGGGTTTGCTGGAGGGAGAGGAGATCCCGCTCAAATTATGTTCCATTTAAAGAAATTAAAAAAAGAAAAATAAATAAAAGGCCAAGTTTTTCATCTTGGAAATTCTCAGCCCCAGTTATGTGAGTGCAAAAAGTAACTTTTATTTGAAGAACTAACACTCACTTCTTTGTTAAGAAAACTTAAGGCACCACCCACCAGACATGAAGGCTCCTATGTTATCAGCAAACTATTTCCTGGGTATATGTTCACCCTTTCCATGCAGCTTGCTTATTTTTTCAACTCAACTCAACTCAACTCAACTCAACTCAACACAAAAAAAAAAAAAAAAAAAAAGGCAAATTGCAAACAAATTCTGTAACACTGCTGAATGATCTGTTTTGCTGCAACAACTACTATATTGATGTAATGGAAATTTCATAGGTGTCCAGTTTTTCAGAAACAAAATTGGAAAAATGTCAAGGGGAGCCCTATTGCAACCTCAAGAGTTCTTTCCAAGGGCTCTGCATGGTGCTGCTGTCTGCAATCATTTGAGGGCAGTCCCTGAGAGGCAGAGACAACATTCACAGCTGAGCAAAATAACCTGGGTGGGAGAACATGAACCCCCATTCCCCTATTAATGGTTAACCTAACTCCTTAACCACAAATGTAACACTAGTTAGGCTGCAAATTCAGCATTGCAAGCTTGAGTTCTGCAGAGGAACATGCTTGAATGATTATGCTCTCTGTGCATCTGTCTCCCAGTTTTGAACTTTTATGCTAGTCTGAACTATGTTTTGACAAAGGTGGGAGATGATAGGACTTGAAAGGATATCAGATTCTCATAAATTTCTGGAAATCCAAGGATGGAAGGAAAGCATGACAAGAGTCTGGTCTGAGCCTCTACAGCAAAAACACCCACAGGAGCTCCTAGAAGCTCTTTCCTTCATGCCCAGAGGAGCCTGCAATATCTGATGCCTTGCACCCCACTGTGAAACACTCAAAGATACTAAAGTGATAGGGAGAGGAGAGGGTAACGGATACATAGAGTTCAGCTTCAAAGAGTGTGAAAAGAATAGCAGATATACAGTGGGAGAGCCCTTCAGGACTACAAAGGAAGGGAGGCAGGTTTTTGCTGCGTACATAGCTTCCTTAGTGCCAAAGTTTACAGTACAAAATGTCTTCATAATGGATTCCCTTTCTCCCCCAAGAAACATTTTTGTAAGAGCGACAGTAATGGTGAGGAAGGAAGATTATACAACATCCAAAATCAATAGCAGACACCCCACGTGGGAAAGTATTCTTTTCTATAATCCTGGGGGTCACCTCACGTAACAAACCATGCAGTGATACAGCAAAAAGTTAAATACAAAGGAACAGAGATAACTGGACCTATAATAATGCTACATGTAGCAGCATGAAGCCGTTTTCTCTGCCCAGTGTGGCTGTAAAAATGCTTGTCAGAAGCTGCAGTGCTCAGGGATCTTCTCCCCTGCAGGCCCAAGATCATGGTTTGTTGTCTCCACAGCATTGTCTGGCAGCATAACCCAGTGCTTGCAACAAAGTCCCTTCTACCCTCCTGCATGAATCTCGTTGATTCCCAGGAAAGCAAGGCAGAAACCCAGCATCCACTGGCAGCAAGACACTGCAGCCTCTTCTGCTGATTCATATTCATCCTGTTGGAGCGGCAGAGCAAAACCTCTGCAGAGGGTTTGGGCCTCAGGCATCAGGGAGCTGGGCAGACCTTGGTGGGCTCACAGATACAGAATGGCATGGAGAACAATATTAATATGAAAGCCAGGTGGTGCACAGCTTTTTCAGTTGTGCTGGTTTGCCTTTGGGAAAGGTAGGATTGAGAAAGATGCAGATGACCTCTATCCCCCTGCTACTCTGACTAAATCTTCTTTCCTGATCTCTGACTTCTTTTAAAGTACAATGCACCTTTTCATGAAACTGCTCTTGGAAACCAGCTATTCCCAATGTTACTGTATGTCAAGATACAGTAGAGTGCATAGGCCATGCAACTTTCTACAGGACTGGAAGGGGAGATGAAGGATTCTTATGAGAGGGGAAGCTATTTTTTGACTACGGCTTTAGTCTATGGATTTCACAGATTTAACTAGCAGCAGCCAGTCATGGCTTTGCTATTTCATCAAGCCAGAGCTTTAAACACACCAAGGCATTCACGAAGTTTTGTCCTTGATAAAGTCAGCTGTCCATGACGAGAGTATGCAGACATTTAACCTAGTCCAAATGCAAAAAAAAAAAACAAAGGGCTGTTGTGACAGAGTAAAGGCTTCTCTCTGTAGCTAGCCTTTGCATTTTCACTTGCTTTGTCTCTTTAAGCTCATTGCTCTGGTAAGGTGTCTAGTAGCCAATAAACAGACCACCATAAGACAGCCTGCAAATGCAAAGTTAGCTTGAGTATCCAGTGAAAGAAGAGCCCAGGCAGCCTGCCATGGTACACTAGCAGAACAAAACAAAAACAAAGTTTATCTTCTGGAAGTCTTTTGCACCCTCAGCAATGCCTTTGTTTTTAGGGCCTTTTCAGCTGGTCTTGTCCCACTAGAAGGACCTCTACACAGTCTCTTGTAAGATACTTTCTCGTAAGACTCTGAGACATGATAAGGCCTCAAACCTTAAGTTTTAAAGAAACAATGACAACAAAAGAGCAAACAGGCAAAATAACAGAACATTGGGATCAGAATATGAGCTATGAGGCAAAATTACAATGGTTAACATTTTAAAAATATCAGTGAAAACATTCAATTACAAGAATGATTTTCATGTTTGTTTTCTAGCACCCCCCTCTCCAAGAGACTTTTTTTTTTCTTTTCACTTTGGCTGCTCAAGACAAGGATTTTCCCCTCAACTGCTTACTCTTTCACTCAGTCTTCAGTAAAATGTCAGCAAACAATTGTCATTTGGTATCTGTAAAAGATAATGCAGGTGGAAAGGGGAATACTGAAATCCAATACCTCCCTGTAAAAACTCACTTTACTATCAACACTAGATAACTTCCTTTTCTCTCCTAGAAACCTGACCTCGTAAATACACTTAGTAGGACAGTGGAAAGGGAATACCTATCCAGCTTGTTTGGGTAAGTTATGAGCAGGTCGCCCCCCTCATAAGACAGAAGTTTTCTGGATACCTGACCCAACTTTGCAATGGCACCTTAAGAAAGATTTTCCCTGGATCTTAGTATGAAACAAGTGAAGTTGCAAGACAGTTAGAATAAGTCCTGCTCTGAAGCGCTGGGCACAAAGAGGCATTAAGGTCGTTACGCCATATTCACCCTGAATGAAAAAATTTGAAAAAATCACCTCTACTTAGATTTCTCAGCACATCACATGATAAAGCATTCAGTTTTCCTTTTCAGATTGGAGATACAGTCTCATCAGAACTGCACTTTAGATCCTAGAATTTTGAGGTGAATGTATTATTTACAAGATAATTTAAGAGAAAATTAAGGAACCACTCCTACTAATCACAGAGTTTTGAAGAAAAATATGGTAATATTTTTTTAAGTACCTCTTTGGAAGCTTGTTGATGAGAAATATCTTCAAAAAATCATTTTTTAAATTTGAAGTCACACGGAAGCCACAGGAACCAGCAGCATTAGCAAGGAAATCAGGAGTTGGCCCTTAATGACTCCATTGAACTCCATGCTATCAACCTAAATTCTACATGAAATTCAAATTGGTCACTACAGCAGTGCTGTTTCAACAGAGGCTCTTTCACATGTCAGAACATGGACCACAAAAATGTCATTACTACCCAACTGCTGATCTTTACATGCTTTGGAACTTTTCAGGAGGAAAAGCTTTTGTAAAAAACTATTTTATCCCCTTTCTTTGTTCTTAGCTTTACACTGAATTGGAGTCTTACTAATTTAAGTACAGAGTTTTGAGTATTCATCTTATATATGATAAATGACCAATAGGTCATACTGCTACAACACGGTCAGTCCGGGACCAATATAGGATAATGAATCCTAACATTCACATCCAACTCCCAAATCTATGTTCTGAAGTATAAAACAGCTCCGACAATCTTTTCACCTTACATAAACATCTATGTGGGTTAGATTTTAAAGAGCTGGAGTCAGTCTTCGCAAAGCTTGGAAGTAATAAACACATTTGAGAAGAGACTCTGAAATGAGCCCGATGGAGCTTTCCCTGTCTGGTTCCACCTGCATGAGTGTTCTACCTGGTACCTCCTTTCTACCTCTCAACCGAGCGCTGCCACTGGTTGCTCAGAGAAGTAGTGGAGTTTATATCTATGGAGACATTAAAAACTTGACTGGACACAATCTTGGGTGACCAAGTGACCCTGTGTGAGCAGGGCGGTTTGAGATGATCTCAAGAGGTCCCTGCCATCCTCAACAATTCCACCTTATTTTCCTCTTACAAGAGAAAAGGAAGAGAGCGCAAGGTAAAAAGCAGCTTCCTGCACCACTCTCAGAGATATGGTAAAAAGCTTTTGTAAGCTGCATATTAACAAGTCTTTGTAGCTGCACCTTCTCTCCCAACTGGAAGACTCAGTGCGATAATGGTCAGGACGCTTGACTTAATTTCCTGCCTGAATTTATCATAAGTCAATAATGACTGATTATCTGGCCCATCTTAATTTTGCGTAATTTTTTATTTTCCGCTTTGTTTATCTACTGCGTGCATTTTGAGGAAAAAAATTCTGATTAGTTTATGATTTTTCAGACTGGAAAAAGACATTTTTCTGCTCTTGTTCTAATTTTGAGCCATCTCCCTCAAACACTGCGTAAAAGCCTTTGCACCTGTTTACATAGCTTCACAACAAGGACAAAACTAGCACATTCTGGATAGCACTACGCCATCATAGTTTGTTCTAGAAAGGCATCTTTCAGTTAACACAGACCTCATACTTTATTTTTGTTACTGCATTACCAGTGGAATCTCATAGTTAGCCTGTCAGTTTGGGACATTTGAGCCCACATTTCTTTTCTTTGCATGATCTTCCACTTTGCACTGTGAGATCCTATTTTTTTTTCCCTGTAAAACCAGCCATGAAACCTGCAGCATCGGTATGGCAGGTTCTAGCACTTTTAATTCACTAGACTCAGGGCTTCTTTTTTCTCCATTTTCCTTTCATCAAATCTTAGCTTTTTCCCCTTTACTAAAGTTCATCTTAGCAGTTCCACAAAAGAAAAAAAAAAATCTGGATTCACATTTATTTCAGGTTATCCAGTACTTTGGAAAGCTGAAAGACAATGCAATTGTGCCCAGAGAATGTGTATGCATGTGTTCAAGCACTGCTTTTTAGAAGAAATCAGCTACTACTTCTTTATGAAAGCATAAGAAATTCCACTGAATTCAAAATGACCCTGCATTAAAAATTAACCAGTGAGACAGGCAGAGGCCACTTTTCTAGCTGTATTTCTACAGACAGCTTTTTAAGAGATCCCAGAGGCAAAGCAACTGAATAATATATATGCAGTCAGAGGCAGATAATGCATATTTGTTGATAAAGCAGTAATGGCAAGACAAGAACAAGAATTTAAAACTTCTTTCAAAAATAGAAAGTGGTTAAAAGCCCCAAGTGAAAGATAAAAAACCCAACTCCAAAACCAAACTTCATTGTTAAACTCATAGGCAAAACCTAGTAACTCTTGCTTTTCAACAATCTTCTTTATAAGGTATCAGTTCTGAGACACACTATACTCAAGAAATAAATATGTCAAGTATTTGCACTGTTTCCTGAATTTTTTACATACCAAGCCAACTTCTAGTTTTAGACAAAGATTACAATCTCTTTTATGCACTAAGTCTTTTGATGCTCATTCATTTGGAACTTGGACAGAACTTCACTCTGTATATTAGTTTAATTATACTATATAATATCATAAATGTTGTCATGTACTTACAAATTGTAAAACCAAAATCAAACTACCCCCTGACAAACAATAAGAGCTATCCCATATACATTTCAATGCCACAGTGCAGATTATGATACAAAATCCACTGCAAACAATAGAAGCCAATACTAAGAAACCTAAGCAGTAACAAAAATGTATGTATTTTATTAAAAGGACTTGAAAACATGATATTGTGAATGATACCATAATACATTGGTCTTCTTGAGTAAATAAAGTCAGCAAATAAAAGCAATTTATTATTTATTCAGCAGGTTATAAACAGGATGCAACCAGAGGTATTTACATTCAGGAAAAAGGTTACAATAGTGAAGAAGTGCAGCAATTGGTTTCAGTCTGATATATATATTTTTCACCTAATCTGTTTCTGAAGTACCATGTAGTGGTAAATATTTAAGGAAAAAACCTGGTGTGATGTGATTATCTATAACATTGCTCTCAGAATACATTCAGAGACAACTCTCTGAAGCAACCAGATCCATTGTTTTGTTATTTTTTACAAGGAGAGCACACCTAGTCACTGCAGAGTTAATACTCCTTTTCCTCCTAATAAATCACATAAACTGACATATAGTAATAACCAGAAATACCACCTGAGGAAAGGGACAGTGTCAGGAAAGACCTGCTTGGTATTTTTGATGTCTCTTAATATTGCAGAATTTGCCTTTCTGAACAAACCAGAGTTTCTGTATTCAAACCAGTACTATGTAGTTTGCTTTCCTTTTTAGAAAACCCTTTTATTATAAGACAGTATGGCTTGGCAGTCTGGAGAAATAGAGATAGTGAAAAATGTTTTAATGCAACAGATTATAATGGAGAATGTGGAGTAAGTTCAGTGAAGCTGAAACTCTATGGGAGCATACCAGCTGTCAGATTTTCTAAGGAAAAACAGCCTTGGAGTCCCAATGTGAAACTGTGAAGATCAATTTCAGTCAACAGCTCACAGGTGGTTTCTGGGGATATAAGACCTGACTTCAGAGCTCTTTTTCAGATAGTTACTCACATACTATGTAAAACTTAAAATTGGGCCATATTATGGGCAGTCATTCTCACTGCAGCTGCCCCATTTAACATTAAAAGAAGTCAAGCCAAGAAATAGCTCCCATAGCTGCAAGAAGGAGCCTAGGAGAGCCCTACGCTGGAAGAGCCATCATGAGGCTGGTGAAGGCACAGATCAGGATATGTGCCCCAAGCACAGAGGAGCTGGCTGATCTGCATGTTTGTGCTAGTGAACAAATACACCCACTCCTTCTTTGCAAGATGGAAAACCTTTAAAGATATTTCCTCCTCTCCCCTCCCTTCATGCCACAGGAACATTTTTTATGACATGAAAATTTTCCCAGAACAGAAAATGTATTTGCTGCCCAGCTATTCATACTGCATTTTCGTCCTCACAGCTTATATAATCATTATTGAAAACTATTACTTGTAAAAACAGTTCCTACTTCTATGACAAGCCTCAATGCAATCTGTGGTATGTCCTAGGTAAAGACAGTTTTTGTGAACAATGGCCAGAGGAATGGGGCCCAATGTGGACGTTTTGTATATGCAACACTTTTTTGATAACAAAAATAACAAATTATCATTACCAAAAGTAGCTAATTTCTGATAAAGTTAGTAAAACTCACTGTTTACTTCTACTTTACCTGTAAGTATTTTTTACTTTGTAAAGAACTGCCTTGAATTTCTTTCCAGCTAGTTCTGACCACCTTTGCCTCAAAAAAGGAATTTAAATAGCAGCTCCTCATTTCTCACTGCTGTTATTACATCAGAAAACACATACTCTTGACTCTTTTCATATGGCTCAGCAGACAGAAATACTGAAGAAAACCTCTTTGCAAGGAGCATTCCTGTGTTGACAGGAAAATTGACAACATGATCTAATAGGACTTCTCCATCTTTAATTTTCCTGAGTCTGCTACTCCTGTGGGGAAAAATAACTTGTCAGCAAACTTATTATAGAAGAAAATAGCACAGTAAAAATAGTCACAGAAAATAGCCCACCAATTCCTTGATGTAAGATATTAATGTATTTATTCTTGTTGCTTATTCCTAACTGAGAAAAATATGTTCCCAGATTCCTTACAGTCAGAAATCTCAAATAGCAGCAGTAATCAAATAAATCTACTAAGCAACTCTCAAATACATAGGAAATTGAAGAAGTTCAATCAAAACTTTGTTTATTTACCTGCGCAGTAGAGTTTTTGGTCTTCTAGAAAAAATGATACATTTTGTAAAAACATGGAATTCAAAGATAAATGGGTAATACCAATATTTTGCAATTCCCCTATGCACCACCTGTTTTGTCGAAGTGGGGAGATGGATTAAGGTCAGTCTAGTACAATCTTTTCTACAATTCAGACAAATTTTAAAAGGCAAATTAACCAAACAGTTGGAAATACCTAAAGACATGCCTTTCTTTCAGACAAATGTCTAATCAGAAATCTACATTTAGCAACGCAAAACTCCCAAGAAAGGGTGTCCAAAGCTGGATCCTAAACATAACAGTGCTCTCACCAACAGCTACCTTTAATATTTTACTTATTTCTTTACATTAGGACAGTGAAGAGGAGAGCAACAATGAGGATTATATCTAACACTACCCACAATGACAACAATCCTTGGGCATCATTGCTGATGAAACAAAATTCCTTTAGGTAGAAAGGGAGAGAACATGTTTACCCTCCTTGAAAATTTTCTGACTTGCTATCCATCCACAGACAACATTATCCAATTTTTTCCATCCTATTCTCCTGTCTCCACAAAATCTGAATCTCTTATTATGTATAGCAGCCAAAGCTACGGTGTCTTTCTCAGTCCATCTCACTTATGGGCTCCATTATCACAGAATCATAGAATAATAGAACACCTGAGATAGAAGGGACCCACAAGGATCATCAAGGCCAACTCCTAGGCCATGTGCAGGCTAACCACAAAAATCATACAATGTGTCTGCGACCATTGTCCAAAATCTCGAAACAAGAGAGATTATGTATGATGATCTCTAATCAGGATATATTCTCTAACAGAAAATAAGATTTGTTTTTCAATAATGCAGCACTTGATATGTGCAGTCTATTTCATCTTGTGAATTCATGAAGTCCTGTTGCATCAGTATTGGTCTGAGAAGCTAATATTCCTCTTGCATTTGTTTTCTGAGGTTTTTTTTTTGGTTTTTTTTGGTTGTTGTTTTGTTTTTGGTTTTTTGGTGGTTTTGGGGTTTTGGTCTTCGTGATTTGGTTTTGCTTGTTTGGCTTGGTTTTTTTGTTTGTTTGTTTTGCTTTTTAGCAGTGTAAAGTCTCAATCTCAACTCTACCCAACTGAATACATGAAGAAGATAATGAAATACAGTACTGTCTGCTAATGTGATTAATTACCCATAATGGTTATTGGAGAGCTATATTTCATGACTATAAGATCCTTCCTGTGTTTAATCCCATTGCTTGGGGATTACCACAGCAGTATATCACAGATGAAATAGTCACGAGAGTCTTATAAAACACTTACACTAATTACAGGAATCTACAGAATAGTTTCTATATAGAATCTATATAGAAACTCTAATATATCCCATTGTATACCTGGCAAGTGTTGGATATGATTACAGTGAGTAGCATGTGAAATTGAAGCTGTGTCCACAACAATATATGAGCTTTTAAAGTCAGAATCAACAACATAAAACTTGAGATGACATGAGATAGTCTCAATAACTGCCTTAGTGAAGTTCACATGCATGTTTTTAGCAGTGTAATGTGACCTATACTGTATTTTTTAAGATTTCAGAGTACTCATTATGTGTGGAATATGTTAAACTACCAGCCAGTTCCTTAAAATACCCCCC
>VWZV01012874.1:0-82873 GCA_013397155.1 Irena cyanogastra | reverse complement strand
CCCCCCATTTTTTTTGCACAATTAAATGCATTAATTACTGAGAAAGTATATCTCCTTGAAAAAGTATCTTGACTACTATAATATTATTTCTGGCACTTTATTTTTGCTTTGAAGTAAATTACAGAGCAAGTCCTTCACATTTTTTCCTGTCTAAATCAGTCATGTCTGTTGCATTTACATGGGATCCAAAACTATCAAGTGAGGAAGGGCGAAGGAGAGGGAAGAAGAGGATAGTTGATTGCTGGTTTTAAATACATAATCTAAGATTCCAGGATCTTTCTTCTTCACCTTTTTTTTTTCCTTTTTTTTTCTTTTAAACTTAAAGCATCAAAAATATGCTATGCATCTGAAGCTGCCTTCTGTATCTACAGGTGGTCTTCAGAAAAGAGGGTAATTTCAAACTCCAGCACAGACCAAGTCTGTATCCGTGGGGAGTGGCCACCCCACCATTCAGAGCTGCAAGTACATCTAAAGGCAACAGGATCACAATTGCACACCTTGTTCATGTCTTTGAAATGGTATCATATAAAGAGATAAAGGCTCAGTTAGATAGCACATGGTTGTATTAAGACAAAAATGTCCTTCTCAGACAACTCGGGGGTTTTCTTCACTTGCATATTCTCTTTAGGATTCAGTGGAAAATATCATTAAGAAGTTGAGTTCTTAATTATGGATTAGGCATCTGTGATCTCATGTCCCCACAGGGCAAAAGGCAAAAAACCAACTCCACAAACAAACAAAAACTTCTCCAACTTGAGATGAGAAAATGGAGAAAACAGGTAATCTTTCTTCTGCAAACTACAGAAAAAGCCTAACTTTAACACATGGAGTGATATGCCTCACTGTGGAATAACTATTTTTTTCCTTACCTTGCCTTCAGTACTAGTCAAATATATAAAACCACATTAAAAAAAAAAAAAATTCATGCACTTAAAGCATTAAGAGATGGAGTCCAGAAATTTATGGGAGCTACTAATAAAGCACTTTTCTGCTCAGATATGTGTAATAGGACTTCTTGCTTCGCCACTCGTGAGTTACAGATCTTTATAATTCTCATGTCAAGACTTAAATATCAAACTATTGTCCACAGTTAGTATTCCATGTCTATACATATTTTTTCTTATTGGGGATAAAGGACACTTTGTCAGAACCTCCTTGATTTTTAAATCAGGCCATGAACATATCCCACTAGGCACAGATACTAATAGAAAAATCATTAAGAATACATTTTCTCTTATACTGGAAGAGACTTTTTCTGTATGTATGGCACTGTATTTCAGTGCCATAGACTATCTTCCAGCTATGGCACTATTAGCTTCCAGCTAATAAACCCATCTATGAAAGTCCTACACCTCTGTGCAAGGATTGTAGCACACTGCATTAGGAAAGCATGTCTGCTCTGCACATAGGAAGAAAGCTTTCTTGCCACACACACATTCATATATATTTTCCTCTACTAACAGAAAATTTCAAAGAAGCTCGGGATAAAATATTTCCCCATATCCATCCATCATCAGTAAACTGATCTATGAATTAGTGATGCCCAAAGTCGAATTCACCTTTTCGTTGAGTCCACTTCATATGAGAATAATTTTTTACATGGGGGTCTCTGACATCATCTAGCTGCTTCAAATGTAGAAAACAAAACAAGTGTCTATTTTGCATCCTGGTAATTTAAAAATGGGACAATCTACAAAAATGTTGTGGCAGACTGTGCATGCATGTGTTGGGAGTGGCAGGCCAACTCTTTATTTTCTTCTGTATTTCCTTCTTGAAACACTACCTTTTGTCCATAGCCAGTATTGTTTCAGGAGTGATTTTAATATGTTAAAGATGGGCTTGCAACAAATGCTCTCACCACTTTTTAATTATTTCCATTGGATTTCAAAGCAGTCATAATGCAATTTACAAGAAAAGAAGATTTCTATAACTGTTTGAGAAAGCTTTATCTGTTGCATCACAGACATTTGGAAGTTTAACTGTATAAGCTTGTATTTGTTACTCTTCCAAGGAATGGAATGATTAGGAAGACAATTAAAAGGTGTATCTGAGAGAGTCTCACATCATGATGTGTCAAAATTAGAACCAGCCAGAACCCCAAACAAGAGCATGAAATGATAGAAAGCTCTAAGGTAACAACCAGGTGAAAGTCTTGCACTATTTGTGGATGAATGACTAATGTTGTACTGATACAGGTAATCATTGCATAATGCAGGTTAATTAATATCACATCACTGACTCAGGGCAGATGGGTATCCACTTATCAGAGACCTACTATGCTGCCTTTTCCAAATAAGGAAGAAAAGCCAACAAAAGCATGTTATTTAAGACATGCAGCAGATCAATGCATTAAAATGTAGAATATTAAAAATAAATTTTGAAGAATAAAGTCAGCAAGTAAGATGAAAAAGAGCGAAACAGAAGCAGGTTGAAAAAAAGAATCATGTGAAGGGAAGGGAGGACATACTCCATACTCTGTCTCTCAAGAAGAGCCGGATGCCCCTTCATGGCTGAGCTGGCTGAGGAGTTCGCAGGGGGTCTTTGGGGCAGGGCTATCCCCAGCCCGTGGGAGGGAAATAGAGGAGAGGATGCCAACCTTCACTACCCTCTGGTTCTAGTTGCTACTCTTACGTGTGATGGACCCTTCAGGAGTTTTAGATCCACACACTGGCTGTTATTTCCCTGCTAGCTCCCAGGCTTTCTTCCCTGAGAAGGTTAAATGCAAACACATCCATCCTCTTCAGTTCAGCTTCACCTTCTAGACTACTGGAGGGGCTATAGCTGCTGCACAGCACATTTTTTCTCTCTGACATGGTTATTTGCAATGTATATATACTCTCTATCCTCTAGATCACACCATGTGGATTTTCCCTAGTGCACACATCGGTGCCTCTTCTGTGATTGGGAAGATATGTTTTGCATAGATTTTCTTTCCATTGTGAAGAAATCCAAAGTGCTAATTATGCCTGTAGCTATCATGATGACACTGCTATATTTTGAAACCAAAGGCCTAATTAAAACTCAAAATCTAGGTGTAAGAAAATTGGTTTAGAAAAATAAAATTATTAAGAGGCAAGATCTCTTTTCAGCCAATTAGCCTGAGACTGGGAAGAAAGCAGATCCATAAATTAGAATTTTAATTTATATTGAACGCAAGTAAGACTACTTTAGGATATATCAGAGATAAGATCATTATTCTGACTGTGCAGAGTTGATAGACACCAAATTTTCTGATCATATTTGATAATGGTCTAACTGCTGCTATTGACATCAGGGCTGGGAGGAAGGAGAGTCAGTAACTTCAATGGGAATAAAGCTGGGAGAGTAGCAGACACACCTGAAAACTGTGATTTAGTATAGATCATGTGAGTGTAAGTTAAACACTACATTGAAACAAAGTTATATTTGACAAGGCGTCAGCTAAGGAAGACAGACCAAAACTAAAGCTGGGACACCTAGAGAAGAGACAAGGACAGGAGGTAATTAACTTAATTTACTGAAAAATTAATTCAAATAAGCATAATACTTCCATCTGGCAATACTTTTTTCTGGGTGAGATTCATAAAATGAAAGATTGCAGGTTTCCCTTTTATGCAATGTTCTAATTATCTGAAGACACATACTTAAAAATCTTTGCTAAAATGTAAAAACTTACAATATGCAAATGCAAGATTTTTTTTCAATGAAACAATATAGCTCTTGAAATTGAAATTAGATTTAATGGTTGCAGTATCTAACTGCAGAAGCTTTTGGTCATTGTATATGGATGAAAAATGACATATGCTTTGTTATTAAAATGCATGCATACTTTTAAAGTTTTTCATCCACAAATTTTAAAACATTTACAGTTATTTAGAATAGCCCAAAAGCTATTTTTTTTTATTTCAGGCATTACACTAAACCTGGAAACTTAAAAGTGAGAATGTCATACATTAAAGAAATTGAAAGTGATTAAAATTGAGAGGGTTGCATAAAATTCAGAAAGAGTACACATGGAAGTATCAAAATCTAGAAACAGTAGAACTTCGACATTGTTTTCTGTATGTTTTGCATCTAAGAGTTAATAATGGTACCGATAAAAACCAAATAAATATGTTGTTCAGTACTTCTTCACAGAATTTAGGCATTAGCATTTGGCTTGCTGCTCTCTCTTCCACTTTTATAGGCCATTTATGTAATCAAATGCATTATATTTGAATAAAACTCCTCATAATAAGAAAATAAATGCATTGGAATAGGATATTGTTCTGCTTTCAAGCCAAGAGGCTAACTTTTATAAATTCTGGATTGTGCCTATGATAGCTTTATTAAACAATAGTATATTTTGTTCTGAGTTATGCTGTATTAAAAGGGTTTCTTAAAATATGTTTTGCCTTCTTTGATGATCGTTTTCTTACAAAGATAATTCAAACCAGCAAGAGCCCACCCAGTCAGAGTAACAAAAGGTCTAGTCCTTGATGAGCACTATTTGTAAGCACTCACTACTAATATTAATTAATTTGATAATTTATCCTCTTTTTCTATTCATCAGTTGTCTCCATGTGGTTTAAATATTCATTCCCTATTCAAAAGTATTCACACTGGATGAATATCATTCCTTTTTGGAGGACCAGCATAAGGCATACACATCACTTCAGTCCTTTGAATAGAGTTCAAACAATTCTCAAAACACTATGTTGTTTCTCAGCCCAGGAATAAATTTCACCATTTGAATAGATGTAGATTCTTTCTGAACTGCATGTTGCAAGTCACTCTCTGTGTTTCAGTTGTTGATGTGGTGTCTTAGATGTCAGCTCTATAGGTTCAGATGTTTATTTTTGCACTTAGTAGTATATGCACAACACTTCCTAAATACCTCTCCCTAATGCACTGCATCAGTGATTTGAGCTCAGTTTACCAGACAAATGCAGACCAGCAGCCTGAACCTGCCTGTGCTCGCCACATGCCCCACGGACCGATGACACATACTGTATCTGGGACCTTCAGACATCCTGAACAAATGTCTAAAGCCTTTCCATTCCAACAAGATTTCTGTTGAAAAACAGATACTGAGAGATATCCACACAGAGGATTTGTTTAAATTTAGACTTGTAGTGGCAGGAGTCATCATCATCTAGGTTAGAATATGGTGCTAGTCATACCAAGGTTGGGGTTCAATCCCCATATTGGCCATTCACTTCAGAGTTGTACTAGATGATCCTTGCAGGTCTCTTCTAACTCAGATTAATCTGTGATTCTGTCATCTTGCACATATGCACCAAGTACACCAGAGCACTCCTTAGTGACTGGATTCCTTATGCCCAACTTTACAAACAAGCAAGCAAAAAATTAAGCAGGAAACCATCAATAAGATTGGCTGTTTAAAACCTGAACCGAAGGGAATTAGTTTAAGTCCCAACTTTACTCTTTTTTCCAAGTATTCTGCCAATGAATTTTCCTAGATTTTATGTACCAAGCAATCCCAAAGGGTAAAGTCAATTGCAAATTTTAAGTAATTGTAGAAATGCAGAAATATTTTTCCAGCTCTAGCACCAACTGAGCACTTTCTCACTCTTTTTTACAGTTCAGTATCATAATTAAACCAAAGTTGAAGCAAACACTTTTTCCTCTCTAACAAACAAATTTATCACAAAGTTACTTAAAGAGTGGAAGATAAGATAAAAAGGGAGCTTTCATTAAGACCTCAGACAGAACTTCTTCATTCATCCTCCAAAATCATTATGTAGACTGGCAAAGAATGAAAGGTAGCAGTGGGAGGAATGAAAAGACATCATTCTTATAAAACAAATATGCTACAGAGATAAGTGATAGAAAATGGTGCTGTATATACTTAAAAGTTCAGCTAAGAAAATCCTTTGCTATGTAAAATTGACACAGGTTAGCCTCATTGCCTATTAATATTACTGGAAAGTTTTAAAAGATATGGCTCTGAGAACACTACGTCAGATTTGGAGCTGAAATTTAAACAGATGCAACCTACAGAACAGACAAGGTCACTTCTAATTACCTCTGCCCTTTGCCACTGCAAGCTTCTACAAAGTTAAAAAGACCCTATGGATCAACAAGGGAGCCCATGAAAGTGGCTTTCACTTACATCTGAATTATGTATGGGCAGTATGATGACATACAAGTACTCAGAAAACAAATAGCAGAGTGCTGCATGCTGCCTGTCTCCGACGCACATCTGGGCTATGTCCCAACGACATAGACCAGCTACACTGCTTTCTCAGAATAAAGTGTACTAACTGAGCCAGGCATTATGAGAAACTAGCAAGTGAATGATATATCATGTTCTGAAAACACAGCCAGTATGTCCATGCCTAACTTTTACCTGATCCTGCATTCTTTGGGGTTTCAAAAATTCTTCCCACAGAGAACAGGGGTTTTGTGTGCAAAAAGGGAGCATAGTAAGAAAACACAGTAAACAATAGATATACGTTCAAATAGAGGACCCTTGAAAAGTGTCATCTTACTTTTTTTTGCTGAAGCAATTATCTCAGTTTGTTCAGCAGAAATGCAAAGATTCAGTATCTTTTAGTTATAACTGATTATCCTTACTGTCAACTTAGAAATTCATTCATACTTCGGTTGCTAATTCTGAAAATTAAGGGATGAGACTTTAGCTCTTCAAAGCAGAGCTCCTAGCACTAACCAGGATTTCACTGTAGGAGCCTATTTTCTCCCTTGGAGTACAAGACTTGTTGATTTATGCCACATAACAGGAGGAAAGACTTGCACATCCTTTAAAATCCCCATCCTCCCTCGTCAACACAACAAAGAATGGTGTGTGGCATTTCATTAAGCTAAGTAAATTAATTGGTGGAATGGAGGAGGCACAACTCCTTTGAAGGTAATGTTTACCCTCCCAATTTATCCTGAGATTTAGGTTGGCTCCCACTGCCAGCTATCAGTTGATAGTTACAGCAATTGCAATGATAGCATGAATCATAATGCAAAAAACATGTTACATATTGAATGATAGATGAGCCAATTTCAGGCCAGTTCCTACTGGATCATTTTTTGCAATACACTCAACAAATCAGAATATCTCCTAACTTTAAACACACAGCTTGGTTTTGAAATTTTGACTACTGAACTGTGCGAGGCAGTGTCCCCATTGCCTGTGACATGGAGGAGCTTGAGTCAGATGACCACCTGTCATTTCAAACAACAAATCTTGTGTATTTTCATGTGGGCTCCTTCTCAGACTCCTTTCCCAGATGCATCAATGTCAGGTCAGTTCAACAACCAGTTTCTCTAATGGGCATGAGAAGTTATAGGCTTGCCATACCATCTCTGCAGCTTTTGGAATAAGGCTGCAGTTTCTTCTATGCTCCACGGTCTTCATACTTACTGCCAAGAAAATAACCGCAATCCCAGCCAAATGAGGCAAGTTTGGTTCATAGAGAAATATTTTATACTTTTTTACTTAAAAATCCACTGTACTGCTTATGACCTCCAGAAAACTCTGTTAGGAATAGAATCATACTGGCAGTCTCTGGAGATCCTACAGAAAGTTGTTCCCACTTTCTCAGGCTGCTTACAGGAATGTAAGCACTCTTAAACAGCATAAGAGAGAGGTAACTTTTTTTCCTATGATATTTTTCTAGGGTATTTGCTTCAATTTTAAATTTTTTTCTCCCCTGAATAAATGAGGAAAAAAAGGATATTAAAAAAGTCTGTTTCACTGCACCCCGCCAAGTCCCATATATGGTGTAAAATAATACTTTACCTTACTGTGTTAGAATATGCAAATTCTCTAAGCCATGTGATACAACAAGATGATAGCACCACATATTATTCAATTATTCTTAAATTATACACTTGAGGAGGCACCAATCATCAGAACTTTCACTTTCACTTTCCTTAGGTGATTTTGTATTACAGACAAGAGCAGTGAAGGAGCTTAACTTTGGCAATTAAAGTACTTACAGTCTTCCTTGCATCCAAAGCACTTCAGCCAGCATCCCATTACAATTCTTAAGACACTGAAAATCCTAACATTCGCTTAAATCTTATTATATAGTAGTACTTTGTGATGTGGCCCCTTCTTTCCCTAGCTCAAGTTATTTTGACTTGTCTCATTCTCAAAACAATTTGAAAAACACTGGGAAAATTAGAAACATAACAGAAATCTTTAGACAGTTCCATCCGCTACACAGAAGCACTGATAATACATTCTTTCAGGAAGGGTTGCACTACAGCATATATTTCATGTTTTAAAAAGTAACAACCGAAAAAGGGATGAGGGGATGTAGGCAAATGAATCATGCACAGTTACTGTAAAATTATAGCCCTGTTGTTTTGGATCTGGTTACTAATGTGCTCAAAAAGATCTGCACTTCATCATATTTCATAGCGACAATATACAGTTTGTGCTCTATGAGGAGCCTATAGGAGTCCTAACATTGCTCAAAAGGACAGTTAAATAAATTACTCCACCAGTCAACTCTCTGAAAAATTTGTATTTCTGCCAGCTTGCTTCCAGCCTCTTTGCATCGATGGATTGTGGTGACAGCAATTATGTCATCCTTAAAGTTAAGTTGGCAATCCTTACATCAGCTCTCAGGATTGCTTTATTGTCTCTCCTACAGTTATCACTTGTTATTCCCAGAATTACCATATTTTCTAAGAGACTATGATAACCAACACAAGCACTATGAAAATATAAATTGAGTCTAAGCTGCTCTAAATTATCACAATATTCATTCTCTAGCATGCTTCATGCAGACTAGAAAAGGTAGGAATAGAATTCGTGGTTTTTTTCTTTCTTCTGCACGAGCACATATAACCCCTTAAAACAATCTATCCCATTCTGCCCTTAAATGCTTATATTTTGTACCCACCTCAGCCAAAATACAGGTTGCTCCTTCTAACTAGGGTGATTCAGCTAGAGATCAGTTGTATGAATCTACTGACTTTTGAGCAGTGAAGGGGACAACTAAGCGAGTAAGGACAAATAAGACTATTTTTCTGGGTTTATCAGAACATCCTGTATGAGTGGAGTCACAACTTGACATTGTTTCAAGCACGGATTTATTTTTCTACGCTGTCCCTTTGCTGGTGGTCCCATTTTAGTAATGAACTCTGGGTAACTTTGGAAACTATGTTGTCAGGATTTCCTTTATTGTCCTAATGTCCACAAAACATATTTAAGAAGGCTACTTCTCCACAGTACAGCTACTGAGAATGGAACAGGAAACAATTTAAAACAATGCCATGATGTTTTTTGAGTGGCAAACTTTAGCTCTGTAATTAAATCCAGCATGTTCCACCTTAAAAATTATGCCAAACTCTATCTCTTATTGGCAGAGCTGTTGGCAGAAATCTGTCTCTGCTAGGTGGGTGATACATTCACGGGCAACAATTTATGATTCTGACACTGCTGTATTTTATGGTTGTCACAGAATGAGTCATGTTATTATCTATTTTTTCCCCAAACAGTATTCCAAATCCACTCAAATGCTGAATACAACACAGCTCTGGCTTTGCAATCCAAGTCCTTCACAAGGAGCAGGTATCTGATTTGGCTTCAGAGAGAATGCCAGTAGCATACATAGTCAATTTGGTGACTGTTATCGAAGGCTGACTTAACCAGCCACAAGTGGTTAAGCTCCAGCGAAGTCCTCAGAAACACTGAAAGGTTGCTATGTCTCAGTGGCAAGGTGATTACTGCTCTCTCCTCCCACCTACAAGAAAGGGTAAATCAGGTAAGTTGGCTGCATCAGGCCAAGCTGCCATACACATTACGTGAGATGAGTAACAGGCTGCAGTCAACAGCAGACCTTACAGGGTCAGGCCTGAACGGCTCCGCAGCTGCATACTGCTTACAATAGTTACTCCTACCGGTGGGGCTCTGAGCAGGGGGAGGAATGCTCAAACTGTATCTCATGATGTTGAACACACACGAGTTAGTTTATTGCTTGGTACTAATAAAAATTTTCCAAAGAAGACTGACTCCTGTGCAACATGCAGAGTTTCCTTGTACCACTTCCAAGAGGGCTCCGTGCTCTTCTCACAACTGGCTTGAAATGACACTCTCTTTTCACCTTGTCAAGACAAACACATACCGCGGAGCCAGTGTTCTCCCTGTCCTCTAAATTGTCCCTGGTGAACATGACTGCTATATATAAACAGCAAAAATGAGAAATTATTTCAGAAGAAAGCTCTGAATCTATTTTTTCTTTCATCGAAATGTTTCATACGGTCTTCTATTCTAAGTTTAGATAGCATTACTCCTCATTTAGGCTACAGCCCTTGCCAGACTTAACAGACATTTCACAATAACTTAAAATAATTATTTTGATTAATCAAATCCTGCGAAGCAAGAAAAGCTGAATTAGGGGGACTGACAGTAAAATCTAGCAGCTGTGTAATTCAGAGGCTGGACAAAGTTACTACCAATGTCCAGAAAAAAAAGAAAAACATCTTGCATGGTACCAACAGTTTTCATGAGGAAAAAAATGTTTCAAACAGTAATGTTCCTGCTTATATAAAATACTGTTTTGGCATTCAGATTTAAAGAAACCTAAGTGAAATGATATCTGATTTGATAAGTTAAATTAAAACAAAACTACAAAAACAAACATGTTTTCATCAACACTTTGAAAATTTTAAACCTCTCAGATGTTTCAAAGTCAAATTTTCCAAACAAAGAAAGGATAGGAGTTTAGATTTGAATATGTCTAATATTTGGGAAAAGCCAAGACTAGCTCCAATAAATGTTTGTGGCTTTAAGCTCATTTCTATATTTATTTATAGGATTTGTTCTCAGTTATTCTTTGGGAAGCTTTTATGTCATTCCCCGTCTATTCAGTGCATTGAAATACTTTCACTAGCACAGCTGTCAACACAGTTTAACACGAAAATAACACAGTTTAACAAGAAGATGGAACAGAGCAGACACAGTCTAAATAAAAATATTAGTAAACCTAATCAAACTACTGTAAGAGTTACATATTTCTACTCTATAATGACTAGAGTTTTGTAAGTTAGCTAACATGATTTTTTATTTTTTTCTAACAGTTGGTAGATTTTTGATTAGTTTAAAAATTTGTTTTGCCTAAATATTCCATGTCAAAGGACAAATGATTGCATTGTCTTCCATGAGTCTGGAAGTTATTTCTGCACATTCCACTGGATTTCCTGCTAATGGACTTACAAGGAGCTATACAGGAAATAGAGAAAGGTAATTCAAGAGATGACTCTCTTGGATTCCAAAAGGCATGGACTTTGAGAATGCTTGGACAGTAAGTATAAGGAAAGGGATGTCTCTCTTTTTCTGTAAAAAAAAGATGAGCTGTTCTTGATGTCTAGTTTTGATTTCATAGAATCATAGAATGGTTTGGATGGAAGGCACCTTAATAGTCATCTAGTATTCTAATTCCCCTGTTATGGGCAGGGATGCCACTCACTAGATCAGATTGCCCAAAGCTCCATCCATCTTGACCTTAAACACTTCCAGGGATTGGGAACCCACAACTTCTCTGGGCAACCTGTTCCAGTGCCTACCACCCTCACAGTGAAGGATTTCTTGAAGGATTTCCTTCTATCTTCCAATCTAAATCTCTCCTCTTCAAATCCAGAATGGTTTCCCTTTGTTTTGTCAATGTCTGCCCATGTAAAAAGTAACCCTCCCTCTTTGTTATAAGTCCCTTTTAAGTACTTAAAGGCAGGCCACAATGAGGTCTCCTTGAAGCCTTTTCTCCTCCAAGCAGAACGCCAATCTCTGTCTTAACAGGACAGATGCTCCAGTCCTCTGCTCACTTTTGTAGCCTCCTCTGGACACTCTGCAACAGGTCAATGTCTTTCTTGTGCTGAGAACTTCAGTTTTGGATGCAGCACTCTGGATGCAGTTTTATAAGGAAGAGAAGAGTGGGAGAATCACCTTCTTTCTACCTGCTAGCCACCTCTCATTTGATGTAGCCCAGTTCTGCAAGTGAACTCTGTTGTCTTGTGCTCAGCTTTTCATCCACCAGAATCCCCCAGTACTTCTCTCAGGTGCAGCATCTTGCATTTGTTATTGCTAAAGCTCATGATGTTCTTCTGGGCCCACTTCTCAGGTTTGTCCAGGCCCCCCTGGAAGTCATCTTGTCCTTCTGTGGTGCCAACCACACCACTTGGTTTTGTGTCATCCACAAACCTGCTGAGGGTGCACTCAATCCCATTGTCTGTGTCACTGATATTAAAGAGCACCAGTCCCCAGACAAAGCCCTGAAGATCACCAGACTCCCCCTGGACACAGAGCCATTGACCACAACTCTCTGCCTGTGTCTGTCCAGCCAATTCCTTATCTATCGAGTCTGGGGATGCACTTTAGAGCTGAGATCCCAAGTGGTCATTTTTGGGTGGACCCAAAAATATTGTAATGGCCCTATCAATTGTTCCACCTCATGTGTCTTCTCCTGCTAGTTTTCTTGCTTTTAAAAAGGGCCAGTTCCACTGAGATTCCACTGGTGTGCATTTTTGGCACACCATCTAGAAAACATCAGCTGTGAAAGTTCATCCCTCCATCTGACAACAGAGAATACTCTAGTGCATTAGAGGCAATTTTCTCCTGTCCATGGTAGGACTGACTTAAGGATGACTCAAGCCACATTATGAAGCATATCAAAAGTGAGCCTGGCACAACTAGGCTCAAGTTCCTTGACTAGCAGAGTCTAAAAAGAGGTTTAGCCTTCTTCCCAACAACTGCCCCAGCTGTGCATTCCAGCTGCACTTAGTGCTGATTTACATCTAGTCAAAGGTCTCACCTGTCTGGCCACTCACTAGTGGCTCAAGCTTCTGCTGAACTTTGTGCTGTCTCTGGAGGAGAGCACTCCTTCAGTTGTGCATCCTGAATTTTTGTCCTCTCTGTAGGGGATATATTTTGACCTAAGCAAACTGTATATTTGACAAAGATCTAAGCAGCTGCTATCAGCAGAGCTCAGGCACTCTGCACTAGTGTGCACTATTTTAGGCCTGGAATTTTAAACAGCATTTGGCATTTCCCATCTCAGCAGTGCAAGAACCAAATTAATATTTTGGATGAGATTCATTTGGAAAAGTGACTTTGGATACTTTGACAGCCTCCACATCAACACCCCCCGCAGGTGTTACAAAATCTAGCTTTTGGACGTTCTGTGAGCCACTGGAGTTCCAAGGCCTGTCTCAGTGCCTGTATTACAGCAATAGTGCAGTGAGTATTGCCATCTGACGAAAGGTAGATGTACACAACTTTTAACCTGCTTAAAGCTTATGGCCTTAAGCTATAAGTAAACTGGAGCATTTTCAAAACAGACAAATAAAACTTCAGGAATAAAATGTATTCAGGAGGGAGGACTGAAACTGAAGGATTTATAAAGAGGATTGAATAAAATCAGTGAGTTGACGATCCAAGCAAATTTAATTACCTCCTAATGAAGACATTAGGACTAAATGTGTGCTATGACAGTAGCCTGAGTGAATATATTTTGTTTTCTTCTAAAACGGTTCTGTTTCCCAAAAGTAAAATAGCACACAAGAATCACAAATATTCCCTGAAAGAGGATATGGATGTAAAGGCAGAAATGTGACTGGCACTCTTTGGAGGCAAAACCCAGCACTCACTACTGTGTCACCTGGATTCCTGACACTCTTCACATTTATACTTAATCAGCATCAGTCCTGATAAATTATTTACCCTGGAGGAATGTAATGGGACGCCAGTTTGTCTGTGCATATGCTCTTATACTCTGCTTGGTGAAATAAGCAGGGTTGGGGGCTGGGGCGAAAGCTCTGATGTCTGTCAGTGGATCCTTTCTATACTCAGTTTGCTTTACTTAATACAGTGCTGGTGTCCTGCCATGACACAGGCATATTTGGTACATCCTTGACATGAGTGTCCTTAAAGGTCAGGGTAGCGGTCATGCTTCAAAGTGTGTAAGACACAAGAAACAACAAACATAGTGAGGTTGATAGAAGAATGAAATCTAAGGGTTTAGAGAATACGACTTAGCATCCAGAGCAAAACAATAGCAGTAATATCTCAGATAGCGTAATCTTGCTTAGCCTTACTCTTAAGGACTGGGCTTAAGGCTGTAAAAGCCAGTTTTGATAGCAAAAGTGCGTACTCTTATGCAATGCATTGGCCTTAAACTGCAGCTGCACTTCTATAGTGCTGGTTACATGGCACAGATTGCACAGATTGCTTTGCATAAAAATGAAATTAGAGAATGCTGGAATGCCTGTGAGGAGTCTCATTAACTTTTGTTAAATTGTTTAGTTATAACTTTAATATTAAATTTAACCGAGGTCTTAAGAGATTTCATATCTAGACCAATTCCAAGTACAGAGTTGCACTGTAGTGCACCTGATTTAAATAATTGAATGGAAGATTGGACAGCATAGTAAAAAGAGTGATTTAAATTTTGAAAAATTAAGTTTTAAAGATAAATATAGAAAAAACCAAGTACTCAATAGAAAAAAGCAAGGAACAGTCTCCACAGCTAATGTATAGATAACTGGTAGGTTCTGCGTTTCCATTTTGTCTCTTCAGCCTTCCATAAACTCTATGGAAGAAAGAGCTACAGCTGAGAATAAAACACTCCCAGTTCTTATAATAACACTGTGAGAATAGAAATATTTTTTGGTTCTTCATGAAGAATAATCTGGAATCAAAGCTGTTATGGCAAGAAACCTGACATTTCAAAGGCATTCAGAAATGCTACAGCAGCAACACTTTTGAGGGAACTCCTAATGCAGGCACATTGAAGGCTGAATTCCCTGCTCAAAGAACGTCCTTCCCCAATTAAGACAGTATTGTCATCCTTGGGATACAAGATTACTCTAGCATGCCATCTCTCCAGCTTTTAAAATAGATTTTTTAAAAAATTAAATTCTCTTTTAGCATAAATTTACTTTGATTCTACTTGAATTGCAGAGTGGGGTGGAGAAGAAGATACTCCCTACCTCTTTTTAGTTTTGGATCAACACTCATCCTTTTTCACAATGCCTAGAGGAAACTTTTGGTTACCATCTCTTGTTGAAATAAACACAACATCTCCTTGTGGAGGCTGAGAAAGAGAGAAAAGAATTAGCCCAGCTAGAAGAAAAGAATGAGGGTGATGAGATGAAAAATAGTGATTTTGATCTGGATTCAGTGCAGGATCAGAGATGGAAGGGAAATATGGCTCTAAATCACCCATCTGCTCTCCTAATTCTGGTACAGAATGAAACTGTACCCAGTCTGCCCAGACACAACTCCTACACGCCTGGGTGAGAAAAGTGTGGAGCATATAGATGACTCCACTGGAATAATTCCATTTTCACTAGGAGAAATTCTGCCTTGTTAGGGCAGGTCTTGGTTCCCTGAGCAGCATATTGCAGAGGCTTTGTGTGAACAAAAGGGGTAGTTTTACGATCACGAATGGGAAGGAAGCAGGTCCATGGCACAACCTCTGTTAGAAACCCTTGATCTGAAGTCTGGGATATTATAAGTTGGCACCAAAATAGAAACACTCAAGTGATAGACGAACAGACAAACCGCAGGCCACCAGATAGGAAAAAATATGATACCCTAATGTGAGGCCCCACAGTCAGGAAAGAAGATCTGGACAATGTTACCAAAAGGGGGGAAAGAGAGAGACAGGCAGAGAAAAGAACCACAAATATATATGCACAACATTATGACCAAACCAAGAGTGCTGTATGGTCATGCTATGTCTGTACCAAATGTATACTGGTTAGCTTAATTGCTTCTTTGATTCTGAAAACTTACTTATGTATCCATTTGTTTGCTTTTATGTGAACTGCAATGCCTTGTCAGTCTGATCCAAACTTAATGGATTGATATTGATGGGAGAATAATTCTGTATAGGCAAGTATTGCCATAGCTAAATGTGTTATTTGCGTTCAACTTGTACTTGCTATTGACTCCTCCCTTAATGTCATTTTAAAAAATGCCATCTCGTCATTTTTCTGGTGGCATTATTACGGAGACTTAGTTTTCTATTAGCCTGTAGTAAAACCTGAAGATGCTGATAGCACAGTGTCATCAATTTCTCCTCTTCAGGATGTAATGCCCTGGTTTATGACCACCACGCAACACAAGGTGTTAATTTTTTACTTCATTCTTCATACTTCATTTGATGTTATATTGGCAGCCTCTCAAGAAAAGAGTTTATCTAGGTACTTGTATGGCACTGTGATATCTGGTGTCTTCCAAAATTCAGCCCTTATAAATATATGTGCTTATCCACAGTCTCTGTGTCTGCAATGGAGTAATACCACCCAAAATAGCCCCTTCCCTCATTCTGAGCTGCAGCTCTTCAAACCTGGCTGCTAAGCTATAACTGCTGAAACACTTGGTGATGCCAGCCTAAGCACAGAGGGGCAAACTCCCTGTAACTCTCTATAGCACTTGTAAACAAACCAAGAAGCTGGGAAGCTGGCTTATGGAAAGGTATGCTAGGAAGTTAAAACAATGCTGAGTGAAAGTAAGGTGGTGAAATGCCAGGTACATCTGATGATGAACTCCACCTGTGCCGTCTCTGCTAAAGAATTTTAAGGATGAATACAGCACAGAAAAATGCTAACTAAGAGCACAGACGGTAAGAATATTGACCAAAGATTGTGAAAGTACAAGTCAGCACTGGAACTACCCTTTTCAATATCTGCTCAGTGTCAGCACAGTTACCAACAGTGGGGAGTTTGAATACATTCCTTGAGAAGCCTATCTTTCCTCAGTAACTTACAATTACAGACAAGTCAGTGGTCCTGTAACACTCACAAAAGAGAGCAGAGATGGAAATCTTACCTTACTGGGTCAATTAAAATTGACAAGAAGAATCTTGCCTTAGTCACAGCTTCTACCACAGAAGTTCTGCAAAGACCATGCTGATCTTCCCATAAAACACGAGATGGTTTATGCAAAATTGCATTTAGAAGAAACACTGAAAAAAATATTTTGCAGTCAACATAAATTTTTACTTATTTCTCAGAAGACTTAAAAAAAATGATTTTATCTTGAATTTGGAACCTTGTGGTTAAAATACTTATAACAGGGTTCATGGTCCTTCACACAACAGAGAAATGCCTGGAAGAATTACATCTGAATTTTACAACACCAAGTAGTGGTAAGCAACATTGTGTTAAATCATCTCTGCTACTTCATTTATGCTACAGCAAAACAAGACAACCTGCAAGCTTCAGTTGTAGGAAGACTGCCTGACATCTCCAGACAAGATTCCAGGCCAAAGGTAGCCAACTAAAATATTCTTGTCCCTATACGTGACAATATCCTGGTAGCTTGTTCCAAACATCATCACTTCTTCACACATCAGTTTGCTGTTTTGTACTTTATAAACTTTGAGCCAATTTTGAGGACAGTGGAAGCCTTTTAATACCTTTCTGAACAACCACTAGTTTAAATAAAAGCAAAGTGAATAGTACATGCCATAGGAAGAACATGTACTACTTCCAAATCATGCATCTGTTAAGATTCTGTATAGACAGAGAGTACTATCAAGGCCTGTGACAATACTGATGGAGATACAGGAATGTGCTTCCAGATGATGTGGCTGTCTTTTGGCATGCTTACACCAGCTGAATGGAGCCAACCTGGAAATCTTTCCACAAGACTAAAAGCATCAAAGCTACCACATTAGCCATGCTTCTGTGCAGGCATGAGAGAGTTATCATCACTGTTATGACTGATGATGCATAGCAAGCTGACTATCCACAATGCCTTGCTCTGTGCCAGCCACACATCCACCACAACGCACACAAGGAAATCCACCTACAGCAGGTTCATTAGAGAGTCCTCTGTTAGGGGCAGGATCATAAGTAGCAAATTAATCTACTGGATCATGCATGAGGAAAAATGCATGTGGTCCAATGCTGCTCGTCCACCTGGCTAGTCCCCCTTATTCACTCATGGCACTATCATACTCAACTTCTCTATTAATGAACTTCTGGTAGAAACTGAAACTTCACTCAGTGGATTCACTGCTCTTACAACCTCAAACATCTCTTTTGGAAAAAAAAAGACAAGGCTTTGATCTCTGAAAAGGTCATTATACTTTATAGCTTTAAACATGACATGCAACCTAGAAATGAAATCTTTGAACAGGCTTTTGGTACATGTTACACACAGCTGTCATTTATTATTGTTAATAAAAGTTTATTAGTAATGTTTCACAATCATATCCTTGTAAACAAAACGGAACAAATTCATGCTGTTTGGCTTGGGTTCTTTTGGTTTGTTTTTCCCATCAAAAAATTGAAATTATTCAAAAAGTTGCATTAATTTTTGAGTTCTATAGTGTAGAATGTATTTTAAAATCATATGAGGTTTTCAGTAGCAGTTAGCACACATGTAATGAAGGAGTCTGGAATAACTTTGAATTTCACTATGTGCTACTGACGCAGACTCACACAGGGAACAAAATCTGTAATGGATAAAAAACTTTAATTTCACAAACCTGGCCTCCATCTTCCAAGACATTCCTTAGCAACCATGCAGTAAATAGTAAACAGTAATTGAAACAGATCTTCACTGATCACCCATTTATTTTTTGCTATTGATTACATCACATTTTTCAAGGTGGGAAGGATGTGGTTTTCTCTTAACTCTCTCTCTTTTGAGTTACCACATTATGACACCTCTACAATAGACGCACAATTAATTTGCTTCAAGCTGTTAAAATTATAGCATTGTTATAACTTTCTCCATTTGCTTCTAAATCTCAACTTTTGCACAGATTCCCATATTCAATGGCTATTCTAGGAGGCACTGACCTGCTTGAAATAACTCAGAACGTTGTGATAGGATGAGACCCCAACAAATGTTGAGATGTATTCCCAACTGTGGCACAGACACTGACAGGTACCTGAAGCAGAAAACTAACTTCTCTGACTTTACATGACTGGGTAGATTTTAAATTGGTGATTAGCTTCAAACAAGGGAAGAATTTTACCTCCAACCAGCAAGAGGTGGGATTTCTGTTTTTTAAAACAATGATCTATAGAATCGAAACCTATTTTGAATTAATTATCTGATGAACATGTTATTTCCTTCTGCAAGAAGTATGATGAGAAACAAATTCAGTAACTCAAATTCACCCAACAAAGGTGTTTGCAACTTTTAAGTACAGGGGATTATCTTCTACTACTACAGTGTACAAATACATAATGTGTATTGTGTTAGTTACTTGTCCTTAGCACCAAGTCAAAATACCCACTTCCATTATAAGTTCTCTCATGTGCAGATTCAACTACTCAGTCAAATATTTGCGAGAACCACGACCTTGCCAAGAAGGGGAAAGAGGCAAACTCAAAGTCTGGCCAAATAAAATTAACAGAATCTTTCAAAAGGCAGGATTCCTCCCACCCTCCCTTCCATATTCACACAGTTTCATCTGTTAACTAATGCTGGTAAAGCAAGCAGAAATTTAAAAGCCTCACCACATTAAGAGATGGGCACAAATCAAAGCTCTGGAAGGGAGTGACCTAAAATTCTCTAATGGTTTGAATTCAAATCTATTTGGCAGCATGAACTCATCTTTGATTTAATGGCTAAATAGCAAATATTTGTCTGGGAGAAAAAGAATAAGCTGCTTCCCGAACATAGACCAGAATCCCTGTGAGACTTTGGACCACACAGTCTTGTTCTTTCTTAATGGACTCCAGTAATTTGTGAAACTACATTTTATCTCATAAGTAAAATATAAAGAAGGATGCTTCCAATGCACTGAAGTATGATAGGTTTTTAGCTTTGGTTTGTTTTTTTTCTTTTCTTGCAGTATAAATTTTTATTGGCATCGTATCCATAAATCAAGTATTTGGTTGAGGAAGATAACATTTTCAAGATACTCTCAAAACACAAATTAATCTTAGGGGGCCTATTCTCACTCATCTTTTTATCACATCTGAGTTCTTCATTAAAAATTATTCCAGCTACAGATTAATAGCCTTTCCTCCTCATGTCAAATGTCACCTTAGAACACTACTTTTTAGTTTCCCATACTTGGCTTTTAAAAATAAATAAGCATATATTGGAGGAACCTGAGTTTAAAGGGACCTGAATGTCTAAAGAATATAGGTAGACATCCCTTTAATCAAAATCCCATGTCCTCTATATTTTCAAGGTATCAATATCTAATATATTTTTCATGAATACCAGTATGATGGACAAAAGGTGTTCTCATTAAATCAGTGCAACACACTGATTTCAGTGCGGACTGCTTGTAATCGATGTTGAAAAAACTCACTGATGATACAGTAAAGAAATTAGCAGAAATCACACAAAATATGCTAACATTTATTTAGATTGAAGCATTTTCTTAGCTTTATATTGTGTCTTGTGGTAATGATCAGTTTTGTTTTCTATATAGCATTTTTATTTTCTGTTTTATGTCTTAGTTACCATTGGATTGTTGGGTGGTTCCTCTCCTGCCCTCCCCCACACTTTATTCCCATGTTTAATATTTTCGTTTTTCCACATTCTGCTTAGTTATTGAGTTTAGCTGATTTACGATTCTGTTTTTGTTGTTTGTTTGTATAATTCTGTTGGGGTGTAAATAGCTGTTGGCTTTCATTTGTTCTTTAAATTTGTTGTCCCCATGGTAACTCTTTAGTGCATTTTTTCCTGAGGTTTGAAGGATGCTTTTGGGTTTTGCTGTGATGGTCTGGTAATCTTCATCAGACTCCAACATGTCTTTACATTCTTCTTCAAATTTGGAGTGTCTTAGTTTCTTAACTCTTTGCTACTTACATAGATCTAGTGGCCTAGAGTACAGCATTTTCTATACTGGCATTTAAATAAAAGTGAAGGTACATAAGATTTAAAATTCATACAGCAAAATTAGACACATGATTTAAATGTAGTCTACACACAGGTGTAAGGCAATGTATTTCTTCTCAGTCTGGACCTTATAACATTAAGAAGATCTCCTGTTTGGTGTGCGTAACCACATATAATGGTCCCTGTGTGTGCTGGGCCTAACTCGTCTTTGAATGTCCCAGCCCTTTTACAACACACAAGTGGAAGAAGGATAAAAAAAAAATATAACTGCATCCCTGAAAGGAATTTCTCAAGATATTTAAAAAAATTATACAGGTAGCAATGGTAACTCTGATCACTTGTACAATGCTCTCCACACAGAACACACAGAACCTGACCACTGCTGCACTCTGCTCCATTTGCAGCAATGGACAGTGAGGTTCTGAGATTGCTCTGGTTTCTTCTAAGAACTAGGTACATCTGAGGACAGCCCCAGACTTCAGAGGGATCTAAAACTGGCTCAGAGCTACTCCTGTCCCTTCTATTTCCTGTCCACGTACAGCTGAGTTAAAGCAGGACATCAGACTCTCTGTGTAAGTGGTGACCTGAAACAATATTAAGCCCTCTGCCACAGAACTCCCATCTGAGTCATGAAAACAGTGGGACTAGTTGTCCATATTTTGAAGCTATGTTTTGACAATTAATTTGCTGGTTTTGTTAAAAGCTCAGAATGCCTAACTCTGCAAAAGCTGCAGACACACCTTGCAGAAACTGTATCAGGTAGGAAAAAGGCACAGAACTGATCAATTCTGATTACATGTTAACACACCCATATCCCAGTATGTCTGAATGCCAGAGAGGGGCAATTATTCAGCATGTCATGATAAACACAAAAAATGGAGGTGTGCTGAGCTAAATATGAAAATAGAACTCTATTTTTCTGACTATTGTAATCCTATGCACACAGAAAACCCAGATTATTTTTCTCTTTTCTTTCTTATGAAATTCAACTTGTTACTGCCATGCTGAAGTTTTCAAGTCACTTGTCCCCAATATCCCCACGGTCTCTTTTCTTCTATAATGTTTACCCTTTAAATAGCCTTGTAGAATAAGCAATTCTTGATATGACTATTAAAAACCAAAAAAAGTTATAAATTACTCATATGATAGGCTTGCATTCTAAAACTCTGTAAGATTTTTCTGCAGCCTCTAAAAATAGTACTGATTGAAAGTTTTACATTTTACTTTGTAAGGGCAGCTCTGTCACCATAATTCTTACATTCATTCCTACTAAAGAAAATGTACAAAAGCAAACAATCTGAGTTCTCAACGCAGACTTTTGTTTCAAGAATGAGCAAAATTTGAGAGGGGTAACAGTATTTATGACTGCATGGCAGAAGCTCAGAGCTTTCTGCACTCACGATAATGACAGAACATTTGAATTCCTGGGGAAGTATGCAAACCACTTGTTAAAAAGGCCATTATGGAAACATTTAATAATAGGAATAATGATGTGCATCATCTTACTTTTAAAGTGGCAGGACAGAAGCAGCTTTGAGATTTGATTCAGGCCATCTGCAGACTCAGACAAACCTCAATCGCTTAACACTGTTCATAGTCAGAAGGTAATATTTATAACCCAAGAAACTACAGATGGATATAAGATATTTAAATTAGGGAAGTTTTTGATCATTCTGTATCAGCTGTGGAATAAAAAGGAAAGCATCTAGAAATTAATCTACTAATTGGTGAGAGTAAGCCCACCTAATTTTCTGGGGGATTTTTTTGGGCGCATGGCTTGGTAAATTGAGCATTGATTGCTTTAGATTAGTCCTATTATTTATACCTAATCTTTTCTTTGGTAGAAATGGATTATGGTATCATAATTGGCTTTATAAAAGCTTCTCTTGAATGATGTGCTAATTCTGGACACTCTTTATTTAGATCATTTTGGAAGAATACTACTAAATTTAATGGAGAACAATAACCTCATCAAAATTTTTTGTAGTTTGTTTTCTCAAACATCCCACAGTAAGAGCAGTTCTGTGTTATGGTCAACAGAGCAAAGAATTATAATTATGGCCAGTAAATTATATAGGATTTTGGATGAGATAATTCTATCGGGTTTCCATAGTAAAGCACTGATTTCATTCTTACTACTATTCCGTAGGATGTTTCCACAGGGAAAATTTGAGCTAAAGCAGAATCTCTAATATCTTCCTCTTGGCCTCTAGCTACTACAACCCATAACAATTACAAACTGATAAATCACTTGAATGGTTATGACATCTTCCATTGACTACCAGGGCAGTGGTACATACACACTATACTGCTGCCAACATTAAATAACTGTCAACTGAATTACCTAAATGATGATTTAGGCTCAGCTAAGCTTTTAAGGACAATTTTTTTTTCTCTCAAAAAGGGATGATGGTTATACCTCCTATATTCAGATCTTGTAGCCCTTTTAAATTCCAATCAATGAGTCTTCTGGTTTCACGAGGCATTTACCCATGCTGACAAGGCAGAATATGGGAGGTGATTCCTGCCATGTAGACCTAGGAGAAGGAAAAGGTATGCCAAGTGTGTAAACCCAAATTCCCACTAATGTGTGGACAAGAACAAGCTTCACATGACACAGGTACACAAGTGTGCTTTATTCCACATATTTTTACATTCTACAAAGTTATAAATAATTTTGAATCTTTGGATGTATTAATTTTTTGTGTCCTCATGTCCACCCATTAAAAAAAAATTAAAAAATATAAAAATATTGACAGTGTTCCAGTAACTGATAGACAGTCTGAATGGCATAAGTGTATTTGTTTAACTAGCAGTCTTTGCCCCAAAGAGAAATTACCACTTATGCCAATACAGTTGCAATAATATTTGTAAAGGCTCACTAAAATATCTGGAGTTTGGTTATAATTTTCCTCTTTAGGAAGGGTAAAAAGGCAAATGATGTAGGTTGGGAATGCAGAGATGGTCAGGATGAACAGGAATACTTGCTAAACTTGGACTAACTAAGGAGATGATTGTTTGCTTCCTGACAAAGATGGTGTCAGTTCTGTTTGCCAACATGCACGGCAGCTATATGCAACCAGTAAAAAAAACACACAGACATTCAAGATATGCCACTTTTGGAAGAGGGACTAGGAAAACTGTATAATCCCAGAGTAAAAACTGCACAGCAGATGGTCTTTTTTTGCTCATCTCCTGCTCCCTCTCTCCCCCAAGTGATGCTGACAGTATCTGCTGAGCAGACTGCCAAGGACAACCACAGCACTCCATTTAGGCTACCTTTTTGGCACACCAGTCTTGTTTTAATTTTGCATTTTCTGTTGTCTTATTCTAACTGTGCTAAGACCACAAGTTTAACTATATATAGGAATACTAATGCATTTATTACAGCTGTTAAAACGACATTGTAGAAAAAAAAAGGAAAGCTGAAACATAGAGTGGAGCAGATGGAGGAAAAAAGAAATGTTCATATTCCATGAAGAAAGATAAATGAACTAGAGAATTTCATTTTTGGAAGGCATTTTTAATAATGTCATTATCATACGGCTCAAGAAGTATAAGTATCAGGTCGGCTCAAGAAGTATAACTTCAAAATAAAAGAATGCAGAATGGACTTTGAAGTATCTTATTTTCCATGCTGATGAGGAGAAGCAAGCCTGCTTTTGACTGTGTGTTCACTCAATGGCTATATTCAAAGTGGTATCACTGCTCTTTTCTGTACTGCCTGTACACTATAGGCCAAGGCCCATTAACAAATGTTATTATCACTAGATGAGTCCAGTTTTAACTTCCAGTTAAGACATGGAAATCCCATTTGACTCTATCTCCAGAAGCCAACCAGAAAGAGTTGACCGTCTCTATATGCTGGGAATACCACTTTAGATGCCGAAATATGAACATTTGCTTAGGAATACAATCATGCAGCCAATTATCCTTTGTCTTGATGACAAAGTAATTCTTAATTTGATAGCAAAGAGACCTCTCTACCTCAAAATCATGAAAAGTAGTGATTAGGGAATGCATTTTTCTATGTCACACACACTATAAATATATATTTCTCTCCTGTCCCAAAGTTAATTTCATTTATTTTATGCAGAAATTTCAAAAATTTCAAAATTTTATGCAGAATAAGTACACTAGTCCTACAAATTATGCCCTGACACCCTGATTTATGAACAGGGAGAGGGGTGCTGAGGTATCTGAAGAAATCGGGCAAAGAACAGTATTTAAACTCTTAAACAGTATCTAAACTCTGGATAATATATTCCTTTGAATGATTATATTTATATACCTCATATGATTAGGGCTATATTCTAAAACTGTTGCCCCTTACTGAATTCTGAAATAAACTCTTTTGCTGCAAAATACTGAAACAGTACAATTTTCAGTGACATTTACCAGTAAGAGCTATATTCAACTTCACCTTAAGCAAAGAATACTTAGTACACTTTCATTTATATATAGCAGATTAGCCCCTCTCTCCTCCCCAAATTGCCTTTTCCTGTAACATATCTCTCCCAGTCATAGAGATTCTGCTCTCACAGGAAACAAACTAAAATGCATACCACACAGAAACAGAATAAACAAAAGACAAGTCCACAAGAGAAAGCTGCTAGGACACTGGATGAAATATTTTCCCATGAATCTAAAAAAGATAACAGGCACTTACTTATATGTCTCCTTTCATCCCTGAAAGCCTTAAAGTTAATTCATGGTTTCATAACTACAATAAAGTAACCATGCAGAGATAAAAATCAGGGCCTATTTTTATTTGGATATCAACAGTATGAATCCCACCCAGGTCTTTCTAAAAGCAGCCTTGGCTGACACTCCAAAATGCTTCCTCAAGCTCATCTTCAGCCAAATAAGAAGTGGTCTGGAAAGGATTCATCCTTTTAGTGTACACAGAAGATCCTCGTCTTGGATCTATAAACCAAGTCTTTAAATTCCATTGTAATTACTCTGCAGTCATAAATAGAGCACACTATTTGTGGCATCCCAGCTGGCTTTTCAGACAAGGTACACATATCTTAAAACAGAACATTCAAGAAAAAATGAGGACAATGACAGAGACATGACTGTGATAATATATGAATGCTCAAGAAGAAAACAAGAAAGAAAGGAAAAGAAAAAAATAAACTTTTTTTAAATTTTATTTTTAACATAAAGTAATAGCCAAAAAGAATTTTCTTTATTGAAGAACATTTTCTCAGAAGCTGGATTCTCACCTTGAAGGTTTGCTCTCAAGTAAGACAGGGTTGGTGAAAATGAAAGCTCTTTTATAGCAAAGTCCTTTGAATCACTTAACTCTTGAGACATGATGACTTAATAACAGTCTTACACAAATAACTGAACTCTTCACTCTGAAATTAACAATCAAACCAAAACACTATTTTCCCCGAGAGATACATTTTTGTAGAGACAGTCATGGAAATTCAAGACCATGGCTAGGGTTAATGCTTGTTAAAGATTTCCCCAAAGATTGCAAGTCATTCATAGTGCCTCTGATATCTATGAATGCCTAGCTTCCATGGATGTACGTGGAATGGCCACAAGTTCCTCCATTCTTAAGCTGGGATAAAATTAATTCCATAGAGTTTGTCTGCCAGGGGTTTCCCGTGACCCACAGCATTTGCTGGCTGTTCTGTGGAACAGCAAATGACACGACCATCAGTGAGACAGCCAAGAGTGCAGACTTCTCTTTATGAACTTAGTATAAAATGGACATTCAATAGGCCTTCTAACATGCCCAATTATTGCACTAATTTTTAAAGCATTAAAGAAACATTGCATAGAATTTTCATATACCCAGCAGTAAGACATCACTGAAACCATAGCCATTTTTGGTAATATCATCCAATTCAGTATCTAGTCTCCAACACTGGTCTTAAGCACATGTTGAGGAAAGAGTAACTACTAAGTAAGGATTCAGATATCACTACTGCCTGCAGTGGTAATCTCTTAACACAAAAAATACATCAGCTATCTCTGTACTGCTGCTATGTATCATCTCAACAGTAGATTACAAACGAAGAGTGTTTTTTTAAGAACTAAGTTTCTAGTACAGAAAAATGCCATCAAACTGATTGGTAGAATATATCCTGGGTCGTGATGTAAAAATAAATACAGGAATTGTCTGAATGGAGCTTACAGTTACACAGGATAGCAATATGTATTGCCTATAGAAATATCAGCCACACAAGAAGACTGAAAGGACTGGAACTCTAGGAAGCAAAGTAAAACAGCAAAGATATAATATTATTTTTATGCTAAAAAAAAAAAAAGGCCCACAAACCAATCAACCAAACATAAAACAAAAACAACCCCAAACTACTGCAAAGGGCAAGGTAGCAATCTGCTTCCCATATCCACAGTGACAAGAAGTGACAAGCTTAACAGCAGAAGTTTTTTAAACATTAGCAGAAAGTACCCAAGAGTAAGTGTAGTGCAACTCTGTAATAGGCTGCCTGGGGGCCTTAAAGAATATCTGTAAAGCTTTGGAACAGGTTAGACAAACATCTGTCAGAATTAGCTCATGCTGCCTTGGGGCAGGGTGATGAACTAGATGCTCTCTTGTGCTCCCTTTTAACTCTAAAATTCTATCATTATTAGGAAAAAGCCATACAATTCCATGGAAGTAGCCAGAGAACATCTCAGTTCACTAGGAAACCAAGGACAGTGATTAAAAAAAGCAGTAGTCTACCACTGAATGAACATGATAATTTTTTAATAATGCTGAAAAACAAATGTTTCAACACACATATATTATTATATTCTTCAATCACAAAGAAGAAATATCTGCTTTTGTTACATTTTCAGGTTTCTAGTTTATGCAAATAAACTAAATTCCTCAGGGAGAAAGAGAGAGAGAGTCATCCTCTAAACCTCATTTTCTTGTGAATGGAGGCTGAAAGCTAAGAGATAAAGAAGGATTTTTGCAAGGTGTGGAACGCCTATAAGGAGGGGGCCATGCTACACCTGACGAGACAACTTTTCAAGCACAGATCTTCGCTCCTGTGCAGAGATTATACCATGAACTGCATGAGATCTGTAACCAGAATCTGTACAATCACATTTGTCATGGCCGAAGAAGCAGGTATTTCACTGCAGAAACTGCACTGCATGAGCTAACCAGGAGGGAGACTGCGAATGCGTCATCCTGCACCTGGTGTGCATACCAGCCTAAATCTCTGCTGGCTCAGGATTACCTTGGCTCTCAACTTTACTGAGGTAAGGAAAAAAAGTGATGGAAAGAGACTTACATCAGATTTGCTATTCCCAGCTAAATAGTTTTCTACCTTGTTATACATGTTCAATTTCAGGTCATCATTAAGCAGTATTTGAGTTAGAAAATAACTTGACAAAGTCTTGTGCTATACTAAGACTTAAATTCCCTTTAATTTTTATTTTCTTCTTTTCTGGACTAGCTCCACCCAAGGAGAGCCAAGGAGGTGGTTACTCACCTGATACATTACGGAGACGTGATTTAAACTTCCTGTATTCTAGACACTTACTCCTCATGCTACACCAGCTACCTTTCTATTCAAATAGTTGTTTTTCTCAAATCAAAACTTTTAACGATCTCATAGAAAGCAGAAACATTTTCCAGTTTAGCATCCTTTTAAATGTATGCTTCTGTTAAGAGCAGCTTTGAAAAATCAGCATTATTAAGTCAGATTCATACCTAAATATTTTTGTCACATCACACAGAATTTCTGGTTTGGTTCCCTTTCTATACAGCATAGAAGTAACACCTGTGAGGAGATGTGTTTTGAAGTCTTTCACAAGTGCTTGCTAGACTGGCAGCCCTGCTGCCCCTCTTCTACATTGCCCTTGTAAGAAAGCCCTGTCAACTTTCAAAGACATTCCAGGGTGGGTGCTAATGAAAAGCAGCAAAGCCTACTTTTGCTCCTCATCCTCCAGGAAGAAGAGCACTTACAATGAGTGAGAGAGACAGAAAATTCATGCCAACCCACAGGAAAGGCAGAGAGCTCAAGAGAAACACAGAAATGTGGCTTGTAGGGTTTTTTTTTTGCTTTGTCTTCTCTCCAGTTCTCCCTCTTCAAGTTTACTGCCTGTAAAACTGCATTAAGAGAATGTATCTGAAGACTTCAGGTCAATTACTGTGCATTTAGATTAGCCCAGAACTCCTGAAAACCTATACTAAAGAATCCCCAAATTATTTCTCTTCGTTCTCATTCCCACTCTAGGACAGCATCACTCCTTCTCAGGGGAAATACAGGAAGTGGTTAACTCAGGACAAATGCTTGCTGACACCCTGTGCCATTCCAGAATCAGCAGAATAAAACTATGTTGGATACAAAGCTTATTTTAGATCTATATAATCAAACAGTTCATATTTACAAATGCTACCTATGCATTAATAACACTATCTAGGGCACACAGCTGCTTTTTGAATTTGTTTTTATTATATTTTGCAGAAGTATTTTAAAAGGATGCTATCTATATGAAAAACACAGCACAAGCAGCTGGGCTCCAGCACTGTATCAGATTTGCTAGAGGAATAAAGACCTATCAACACCTCAGAATACAAGAGACAGCCTCCTGAAAAGCAGGTAGCCTTCACAAAATGTCATCACATTAACCCTCCACCCACTGCTTAGAGCTATGATGTGAACACAAACAGGAGAGGCTCTCATTTTTGTCTCACGCCTATGCTAAGACCTTCCTAAATTGAAAACACAGCTGGTTACAGTGTGCAACTGACAAGGCTGGCATCCCTCAATGTAACAGAGAAATTTAATGAGGTTTCAATATGTCACACTAATAGAGATAAATCAGAGCTACTACGACTGCCAATGACGTTATCCTAATAACTTCTCACCCTAGACATATAAATGGCTCCTGAAGAACATGACTTATCTGAGCACTAACAGGGTTTAAATAGCATAATTAAAGACAATATGAATCTATTCATGTTAAATATACTGAAATACTTCAGATAGTAGAATAAATACAGTCTAATCTCTGGGGAAGGATTAGTGTGATAAAGATGACTACAGTTCCACTGCTTAATTTTGTCATGTAGATGCTCCCTGTAGACACTGAAGAGAGATAAATTTTCTAAAATAGAAAATTAAGTTCTCTTTCAAAGGCAGGCAAATCCAAAGCTTAAGAAAACAAGATCTTATTCAACCTTGTGAAAACGGAAGGCTAAGACCTCCAAATGTAAAAGGGTATTGAATAGCATTCACATTCATCCAATGTAATGAAGTTTTGGATTCTTGGTGTCAACTGTAGTGCCTTGGGTGGTAATGCACAACCTATGCATTGAATTACAAAACTGTAAGTTATAACTTCTATAATGTGTTTAATGTAGTTAAATAACTGTAGCTTTTGAATAATGTAAATTAAAAACACAGTAGCACAAACACTTCTTTACACTAGAAGCAAAGATTGGTGTTCTAAAATGTGGCTCAAAAGCCACCACAATAAGGATATATAAATTGATATATTAAGATTTTTGAAATTCATTTAAGTCAGATCAGAGCATTTTTGTAATGGTTCTGAGAAAACCAGATTTCTTACATCAAATATTTAGTAATACCAACTAGTAAACTAACCAATCTCTGAGACTTAGCATGAGAAAAATCACCAGATGGTAAGCTGACAAGCTTTTTAAAGAAAATTCCGATAAATACAGCCCAAGCAAATTAATTTTCATTGGATTTACCACACATTGCAGATATGGCCCTACTTACATCAAAGTTGTTAAAAAGATGAACTTATCTTAGAGATGACCAAAGAGCTACTGGGTAGTGATAAACATATGCAACAAACTGGAATAGGATTAATAATGCTGAAAATACAAACAAATCCTAAGTAAATTAATTCAGGTGTGTAACTGAAAAAGTAAGAAATTTTAATTTCTACAAAAATATGACTTAAATATTTACAATGGTGTTAAAAATTCTTCTGCTTGGGTTACCGATTCTCCCTAACTGGCCCTGCACTTCTGCAGTCAATCAAATGAGATCAGAGACCTACAGGAATGTAGAAATACCAAGATTCAGTGAGAAATTTATATATTTTTTGCTTTACCTAGAAGCAGTACTTTATACTGGGGACACTGAGACATCCAAAACCAAATTAATTTCCCAAAAATAGAGGAAAAGACTGAACGTGGACAAACACCAAGCTGTAAAATTTTAGTTCAGCAGTTTTTATTTCTGAGAAATCATTCAATGAACTTGAGAAGCTTTTATGAAACTTTAACTTCAGACAGCCACTGTCATAATATTGTAGCTACACTATGCTAAGTTTTAAACATACTGTGTTGTGTGAAAAATATGAATAGTTTACATCTCATTAGGGGAAAATATAATCCTGACTTAAGTCTTACAGCTGAATGAGGACAAGAGCAAATAAGCCCAAATGATGGGATATGAATAGTTTATACTGGTTACAAAAATGACACTGAGAATAGTCTTCATAGTCTTCTTCTGCTGTATTGAAGAATTACTAAAATGTAATTAACAAGGACCATTTCATCATATCTTACTCCACTTTAAGAACTAAAGAAAATGTTGACAGTTAGCAGTGACAACAAATATTAGTACTCTATTTCTATACAGGCTATGCTTATTGCAATGTAGTCAAACTCTAACATTAAATATTATTTCATGTTTTCATTATTCATTTACAGATCAGAGAGAGTCTTCTTACATTATACTCACCCTACACAGCATTTCGTCTATAATATAAATTGTATACACATTCTCCATCATTTTGGGTTTGGTTTTCTTTTTTTTTTTTCAGATAGCAATACAACTTTATAAAATGAAAACTGGTGGGGAGATTACCAAAAATTCTGTCCCTTTTTTTTTCTGCATGAGGGAGTAGGAAAATCTTTGGTATTGCCATGAGGTCACCGGAAATACTGCAGTAGTGAGTATAAATAGGTCTTCATTAGGTGACGGCTGCATTGTGGTCATTACTCGGGAATGGCTCTGGATTATCATCTTATTTTTATTGGCTCTAATTTAAAGATACCTTCTTCAGTTGGAGGAAAAATAATGCTCCTTCTTTAGTTCTAAGAAGAGCAGCCTAAGGCTGGAATGCTCTAAAGAAACCCAAGCTTTTGTAAAATGATGTCATATGCCAACTGTGCCAGGCAAATGTTTAGTAATAGCTAAAGCATTCTATAATTAAAACAAGTCCCTTGTTAAAAGAGGCTGAAAGTGATCAAAGCTCTTTTGTCTGTTCAGACACTCGATAGATGTGAAAAGAGTTTTGGTTACAGTGAGGATGGTGCTGTGGTTTCTTTCTCCATTGTAAGTAGCAACAGAGTGCATCCTGAACTATCCCTATTTGCAAAGAAACTAATAAAAATAATTCAGGAAAATGAGTGAAACAAAAAGGGGCATTCAGCATAAAACAGACAGGTATTTCTTTCCCCTGTAAGACACAGAGTAGAGCCCTAAATATCTGAAACTATTATTTAATAGTTGCAAGGCAATAAAGCAGAGATATTTCAACAGTACTGCCAACAAACTGTCCACTCAAGCTGAAGGGATCATTTGATAGCATTACTGATTTGATTCAGCATGTGGTCCGTGACTATCCCTTTACACTATCATGTTTCTAAAACATGTCCTGTTTACCAAGAAACAGTATATGCAAAAAATATTTTGAAAATAAAGTATTTCATTGATTGGAACACATTCTTCAGCTTGCCTCTGACCTTGTTCCTGCTCTATGCCTGAAATTGCCTTAAAGGTTATTCAAAAATAGCTATTCAAATGCACCTTAGAAACTGAGGAAACAGGATCTTTCATCTAAATACACCTTAGTACAATTTTTATATGCCACACTTGTTCTTTCTTCTTTGACTTGCAGAGGTACAAATAAAACAGGAGGCAGACATTTCTAAAACCAGTCCTGGCCATATTTGCAAGACATAAGCTGGAAATTTTAAATTGAAACCTTTTCTCCTAACATTTCCTTTTCACTCTTAAGCAACAAAAATCAAATATAACTGTACTCACACTATTTAGCACAATTTTTAAAATTTCCCTGACCCAGAGTGGCAGAGGACAAGGGTGCATATCAACATTAAAAGGGAAGTTACACACACTTGAGTTTGGAATAATGGTTTGAAAGAAGCTGGGTAATGCTAAACTCTATCCTGGGTATTCACCTCTGTGAACTAAAACTTTACCTTAAGAAGACGTGAACACAAGCCTATTTCTTTCCGCCACACAGTATTAGGACAAAAACAAGTCTGAATCAACCTTTTCATCAAGTGAGGACACTGCTCACACTCAATAATACGTTTAATATGCAAGAACTTAATTCCTTGCAAAATTTGATACCCTTGTTCCAAACTCTTGCCACTGTTCCCATCAAATGCTCAATGAAAATGCAATACTAAGTTAATGTAAAATCTGCATTTCTAATACACAATTTAGCTGTGACCAATTAATATCATAAAGCACTTTTCACAACAAAACATAACAGATTTAATTTCAGGTGAAAATTCTTAGTTCCTGTTCACTTTGAAGAACAATGTAAAGCATGAGATGCTATGTAAAATTTTGAGTTGACTTCTGCAGTAAAGCTAAATCAAGTGTTTCATCATAATTTTAAAAGACTTTAGTCATGTTCTCCCTAAGGGAATCAAAACAACTGATTCATGAATTGTGCACAAGAATTTCCCAGATTAAGAGAACTTCCAAACTCATCTACTTAGGGTCCATCTGAAAAATGTAAACCATTCAAGGTAAGACCCACAATGTAGATCTTCGGGTTCTGGGGATTTTTTTTTGACCTATCTTCACTCTATACCCTTTCCCACTGCAAATTACCTGCATTCACATATAACTTCATTTCTCCATTCAAAACCATTCTTTTTTTCCAATAGTCAGTCCTACACAAATAGACCATAGTCTTCCAAATATCTTTTTATATCTCGTCTCCTAGCCCATATTCTACTTTGGAAAAAAACAACCAACCAACCAAACCACACACAAGAAAAACATCAAACCATGTTATAACAGACAAGTCTTCTGAAAACAGGCCACTGAGGGTGTTTCTAGACATACCATATTTTTCCAGATGTTTTGTGCCCGCTAATGCAATTTACTCTTGGAAGGAATTTGACCTGTCTCTAAAATACTTCATCACTAAAGGCAAGTATAATGATATCTGACTTCCTGGAACTGTTTCAAAATGTTTTCATATTAGTTTTTTTTTCTATTTTTTTTTTCTTTTAAGCAGGGTAAATGCTCATTCCTTGTAGCTCCTAAAAAGGTCTAACTTCTAGACAAGAAATATTAAACACCCCCCACCAGTGGATTACTAAACGCTTGTCTTTTCTTTGCAGTTCCTAATGTGGCATCACTTTATTGAGCTGGGCTTTTTTTCTGTGATCTCTTACATTCATTACATGGATGAGATGGGGTATGCAGCTTCTTAGCTGTTTTCCAGTTGTACTGCAAAGTTTTAAGTGGAAAGAATGATCTCAAGGACTTTGTAGATGTGCATTTTCAACAGGTTGGATTTCTGATGGAGAAAAGTAGGTCTTTACCTAGTGGTTTCAGTTCCAATTTTAGCATCTATAATGATAGTCTCACTCAATGATCTTTTAGAAAATCTGGAAACAATCCTAGTAAGATTACTATAAATCAATACTTTCCATAGTATGATGTGTGAGGTTTTAATATTAGTATTTTGAGAAGGTTGCAGCAAAATAAATGTAAACGTAAAGCCAGAAACCTGCTAAATAAGCTGCACAACGGAAATTCAAAGTGCTTTGTAAAGAAGCAAAAGAATTATCTTCTGCTCTCCATGGGAGGTATTCCAGGGAACTGTGATCTCAGAAAATAAAACTTTCAGAGACATTAAAATAAATAAATAAATAAAGGCAAGTTGGATTTTATTTCTGGATAGCACAAGAGAAAACAAAATGGGAATGTTTCTTATCAAAGGTCAGGGTGGAGCTTGCCTAAATCTTAAAGATCCACAAAAGACTTTAAGGCAGGAAAAGTATAGCTCTGTAACTTCTACCAGTTTAGAATTTCTAAATGTCACTTCTATAGAGATCATATGAAGATACTAATCATTGTCCTACTCTCAAGAAATCCAGCAAGAGCCCTTCCTCTCTTTTGTCTAAACCATGAAACAATTAGAAATTAATTAAAAGCAGCTTATTTACCCATTATAATTGATAACAAGAAATATTAATACCTAGGGCAGACTGGCAATGTTAAAAAATGACAAATGAAAGCTTTCCAGCAGGGCTTCAAGTTCCTGCATTCTTTTTAAATGCCTGCATACTTGCCAGCTCCCTACCAAAAATATCATGATGATACAATGGAAAGTTGATACAATAATAATAATAAAGCATTCAAAAAGGCATTTGGGAAATTACTTCAGTACTGATGAATGAAATCCATAAATAAATGTTAATCCCGTTACACAACATGGTGAATTCCCAGCAATGCTGCATTTGGTGCCGAAGAAGAAACAATCCAATCATTATCAAGAACTCATGTAATTCAGGATAAGTAAAAATGCTCCAGGCTAATATGTTATACTGTACTAACTTAATTAAGTAGGCCAACTGAACTCCAGTTTGTTACCAGCTAAATTTATAGACAAACCAGTACTTCAAAGTGTCCACAAATTATTGTCTTCTTACAGTAATGGAAATCTCATCTATTCCCAAAACCAGAGAAAAGGCAGCACCTTTTCCCCTTAAGAAAAATCTACAGAGGTTAAAACATATTTATTCTGGCACATGTGCCTGTTCTCAAAGGGTAATGAAACACCTTTCCCTGAAAGATAGGCTCATTTGAACAAATATACTTCCTCTGGTCAAAACCAATCAGAACAAGAAAGCAGTTTTAAGGCTACAACTTGATCTCAGATCAGTCAAAATATGTTCAACTCTCCAGTAATAGCAGATTCTGTGATACTCTGAACATAGTAACATGTATAGTTTACCAAATTATTTCCACAGTTCCTTACGTGTTATGTATCTACTGAATCTGGTTGCCCCTGCTTAGGGGTTAACTTGACCTGCCAAATTAGAGACTACAGCACCGTATACAGTGATATATTTTTCTAAGAGCAATTTTCACAAGAAATATAAAACCTATTTGAAATTTATTTTCTCCTGCTCACCAGAAACCTACATAAAGATACAGGAAGGAGAAGCTATTGCTACATCTGCCAGTAGAGAATAAAATCTACATATTACTAAGTCTTTCATGGTCAGTGTCCTTCGTCCCCCACTAGAATTTTTATATTTATTTCTAAAATATTTGTAGTGCGTAGAATCAAACATCCATAAGTGCATTGATCTTACAGTGATAAAGAATGCACAACTTCCACATGTTTTGAAAGCACAAACTAGTATTTTAATTTCCTAGGTGCTGTGTTGGTCTGCCTCTGCATTTCTGCTCACCAAAGAGACATTTTGACGTGCATGGCTCACCAGCAGTTTAACTACAGTGTTTAACCCAGTGTGACAGGGACAGTCTTGCTCTCTAGGCCTGGCCTGGTGCCAGGCTGGATGGAATACTTGATCCATGAGCCTGGGTCCTAAAAACTGCAATACAAAAGTAATAAATTGCAATAAATAACAATGGATGATCCAAAACACCAGCTCACATCAGTGCCCTGTGTATACTAACATTTCTACATTTTTTACCACCAGTAGAGCCGAAATTGAGCCAGTAATTGTGGGAAATTTTAAGAAAGTATGTCAAACATAGACAAGATAATAGTGTCTGTCGCCCTTTTTTTTTTTAAACAGCATTGTGGGGTGCCATTTTTATTGTCTATCAATGACTTCCAGATTGTTTACTCAGCTCACAAATAAAGATTAAAATTATTTTGTAAGCAAGTGGTTAGAAAAAGTCACAGAAAACTGGAAAAGTACCAGAGGATTTCTTTAAAATGTAAGTAGTATCAAACTTCAAAATATAAAACTGAAGTATTCCTGACAATAAATACTCAATAAATTTATGAAAATAATCCAAAACACTATGACAATTCCCATTGTCTTGTAAAACAATAAGCAGCCACCCAAGAAGCAAGCCAAAATAGTTTGTTTTGTAGCTGTAGAATCTTTTGTTCTATCATTTAAACTGATGAACCATCCACAGCCAAGTTATTTAAGAAGAGAATGAAGGAAATTACTTCAGAAATTTCAAACTCTAATTTATGCTACTTACACTTGTGTGTTTACTGAAGATCAGATGGTGTCTTACCAGAGCTACACTTTGGGCATATTTTACGATAAGCTTTGCACTGATGTTCACACAAAGATGTTAAAGGCTCACCTTTATCCTGCATCAGAAACAAAGCCTGAGTTACAATACAAGCAAAAAAACACACAGAAACACAGTTTTATTTTCAATTGCACTGATGTGGTTGTCTCTCTCATCTAAATTAACCTTTTAGTTCTTTTAACTAAGGATCAAACTAAGGGGTAATAAAAATTCGTTTTGCCTGCAACATGTCCAGAATTCATTATTTGGAGGAAGGAACACAATGTGGACTTTGGAACACAAAATGTAGAATGGATTACACAGCATTACTCACAGCCTGGCAAGGAGGGCTCTCAGAAAATAAATACAATTGGCATCCTTTATCACTCCAAGTGACACAGTATTCTTCCAGTGTCCTGGACTGTGGAAATGTTCATGAGTCAATATGGAGTATTTTTGTTTGTGACTTCTAACTAGAACCAGACAGATGTTCAAGTGCTATGATAGAAGCTGTGTTTACTGTGGGTTAACCTCAGTTTTTCTAAGACATTCACAAATACAGCTGGTATCCCATTAACTTGCTTTCAAAGGAGGTATAAAGGGTCAATATGTTAGGTACAAGTCACTCTTTATTAGGAATTGGTCGCAATCATTATGTCATCAGAGCATATAATGCTACAGTATCAAAACATTTACTTCCTGTAATGAACTTTTAAATTTCAAATTACTGCAATGAAGCAACACTATTGTTCAAACAGTATAATACCATGAAAAAAAATTCTGACACTTTCCTATCTTCCCTTTCTGGAACCAGTTTCTTCTTTCCTTGCACTTTCTTTAGACTTATACAGCTTTGGAACAGCTACCTCCAGAGCTAAAATTAATAGCAAAACTAAAAATACCTATATTGAAAAGTACAAGACTAACAGATCTCTTAATCTAGGTGCCCAGAGGCAATCCCACATTACATTGTAAATACTGGTATATGCCTTCTCATGATCTTGCTTATTTGGAAAATAATGTAACTGGTAACGTTTCTTTCACAGGCCTTTTAAGAAAAATTAAAACCCTTAAGCTAATAGGAAATACTAAAAATAGTCATACAATAAGTTCAAATGGTATTTTGCCATCCACCTTCATTCAGAATGGGTTGTTTCATGCTTCACTATTTTAGGAATATAGGATAGAGAGACATTGCACAAATGTCTTTGAACTATGACATCCTTGGTGAAAAAACAGTATTTAATTGATACAGAGGTTGTTAGGCTTTTAAAACTAATTAATCTTACAATATTTGGCATTTCTTTGGTCATCTTTACAATGAAAAATCAGTAGAAGACAGAGCACAGAAGCTGCTTTTTCACCCCTGCAGTATGGAAAACAGCACTCATTGCAAGCCAAAAGGCTTGGAAAAGGATCATGAATAGAGTCGGGAATTTTTCTTCTATTTTCAAAAAGTCTTATATAGGACTGACTGTGAACATGAGTAAAGTCAAAGTAAAGCTATGACATAAAGCATGGAAAACTTAGGTGAAGTTCGCACATCTGAAATTGCACAGTATATGTAACTTTTGATATTATGCCAATATTATCCTTGGGAAGAAATGTTTACAAGGAAAAATAGAAGAAAAAAAGAAGTCATTCCTTATGAACAGAAGGACATGGAGTGCACAATGAGAAAGAACCAAGTGGCTGATGGGACAAGAGGTTACTACTACTTCAAGCAGAAATACGTCCCCATCAGGATTTCAGTCTGATTTCTGCACGGTTTGATCTGTTCTACCCAGAGATGAAAGCAAACCATGTCGAAATGAGTTTTTACAGAAAATATACTTCACTTTATGTTTTCATTAAAGCACAACAGAGACCCTATATTTGCAAGGGGAAGGCAGCATGTAACTGAATCTGAGAAATAAACCACATTTTATCCAGAAAGTAGATTCCTTTCCATATAAGGCATCAAAACAATGTGAAAGACAATAGAAATACTTAAACACCTAAAGATAAATGAATGCTCAGGAGTTTTATTGTAGTGGGGCCAGAAACAGGACAAGATGACCACAAAAATCATAACAGGCTTAAGTGACATAGAATAAACACACAAATCAAGCCCCACATTTTCAGAGATTTAAAAAAACCCGCTGGAACTATGTTGCATCTGGAGGCAAAAAGGCTTCTGAGAGAAACTGGGGTAAATTGCTGACATTACATTAATTCTTTGAGTAATTGCTCAAAAATCCAGGGACTAAATGATGAAAACGTATATACATGTCCCAGGAAAAGTTGTGAAAAAATTATGATCAGCCAGAATGCCAACTTTGGGCATCTCATCTTATGACTGAAAAAACTCCACAGTATGTAAACAAGCCCTTATCTCAAATATCCAGAGGCAGACCTCAAGGAAGGCAAGAAGTGTGTATGCCAAAACTCTTTTTTAAACCAGTGGGAATACTGGTGATGCCAGGCACAACACCCTTATGACTCACTTAGATGAAAAAAAAATATTTTAAAAAATCCAAACCCACACCAAAAACTCTGAGATGTCTCAGCACTAGGCAAGATAATAGAAACACTTAATATAGTCAGGGACACAATACAGGAATACAGTATTTCTTGTAGATGAGGTAATTACTAGAAAACAAGGCAGGAATGACTGGATTTAGGAAACAGCTGTATCTGATTTACATGGGACCTCGTCAGCGCCTAATCTTGGAGATAGATTAAAATTCTATAGTTAGCACAGCAATCTACTAATAAAAGGTTTATTTATTATAAAAATTTAAAAAATAAAATATATAGGTAGCAAAAAGACAGTAACATACACGAAAATATTTTAAAAACCAAACCCAACTAAACAAAAAACTGAACAAACACAAATCCCAAACAAACCAAAACATCTTAGCAGACATTTTCAATCCAGAAGCTGATGCAATGGAAGAATCCCTCTACAGTACTACCTTGTCTCTTACCTCAATTTGAGCTTCCCAAACCACACCTTTTTCAGGTTCCCCGCTTGAGCTTTATGGAAAAAAAGCTTCCATACTAAAAGATACCAGTGGTTCACACACCCTGGTATCCTCTCACCAACTGGCAGTCCCAGCTTAGTAAGAGGTGCAGCAAAGTCTACTCAGTAAGTGACCATAGTAAAACCTGCCCCAACATGTAAAGTTGCCTCCTAAAAAGTTTCCTCTAAGCACTGATTACAGTGATAAGGATCCCTTTCAAAACTTTTTTTCTAAACTATTATTGCAACTTTTTTTATTCCTGCAAAACACTTAAATAGCTCATGGGTCTTGGATCTTCATCCTTTAAATGTACAGATGTTGCAAGAAGTGGAGTTTGGGGGAGTTTTGTGTATGTTTTTGGGTTGGGGGTTGTTTGGTTTGGTCTGGATTTTTTAGTTTCTTTGATTGTTTGGTTTTTTATTTCCTATTTGGCTGCTGGCTTTTTTTTTTTTTTCCCCAAGGCATGGTGCCTCCTAAATTGCGGCAATTTTCGCTCAAGTAGGGAGACATCCAGCCTGCTTTCAAAGGACCAAGCTGGGATACTAAGAGCAGCTCACTTACTTCAGCAAAGGTCTCAGCTGTCCTACTCTGAGAAGCACATACCCAGCTATCTTCCCTGGTTGTTTCTGACTGAGAAACATAGGAGAGAAAATTCACTGTTGTTGATAAGCTGCCAGTTTATCATCACTGAAGTGTTCCAGTTCTTGCTTTAAGCTAACACAGGTATTTCAACATATACATTACAGCATAGACATATCTTTCATAACTTCTGGACATTTTTTCATATGAACTCTTGCTTAGTTCCTTTGTCTCTGCATATAAATAAAAGCTGGAAAATAAGTATAATACTTCTAGGGTGAGTCGTGTATTTCTGATGGTAGCTTTTTTAGTGGAATAAACACTAATCACTTCATTTTTTTGTTTTTTGACTTAATCATTTGCAGATTCAAAAATAACATTTTATTTTCCATAGCGGGGCTACTTGGCTTCTCTGTGCTTCTGAGGGAAGGAAGCATGTTTTTAAAGGCTTTTTGAAAGTCCTAATGGAGTTTGTTAACACACACGTTTTGTTGTATCCTGTCCTGTCCCCTATTATCCACTTATTTATCTTTTGCTCTTCAATATGTAGCATAGTAGGTATCTTAAGGAACTTCATTGTGCTAATCCCTTGGATTATTATCATTAAGGTCAAAGCAGTTTCTTCCCCACATCTTAAATAGCAAAGATCATTAGCCAAGACTCTTTGGCCCCCAAAACCTTACACTGCATAATTCAGCATTGTACACAGCCATGGGCACAGATCTCTTTATCATAGCTATAAAGACAGGAACCTTTTATAAATTTTATAAAAACTTTGAAATATGCAAGATTTCCTTCACCACAACAAGCATCACCTAACTATAAATCCATATACTTAGCACTGTTAGCCTGGCTTTACACCTAAGGAGTGCTTTAATACATACTTAGAATCTCTATGGCTGCACAGCACTCTGTACAACTGCCCACACGAACCCTTGCACTGCTAGCCCGGCTTTACACCTAAGGAGTGTTTTAATACATACTTAGAACCTCTATGGCTCCACAGCACTGTGTGCTACCGCCCACACGAACCCTTGCTGCCGTGCTGCAGCTCGGGAAGAGCAGCACATTTCCATCACAAACACCGGGCCCAGGTGCTGGCACCGGGGGCACGCTGCTGCCCGGCGCAGGTGAAAACCCCCTTGCCAAAAGCTTCTTCACAACCCACAGCGCCCATGGGTTTACTTTTCCAACTGCTAACATTTGTTTAGCTTCTCCTTGTGGTAATCGTCACAGCTACTAAAAATCTCTGGCCTATTTACAGTGTGCAATTGCCTCTGTAAATCGACATTTCACCGTGTCACTTTTGTCACCAATCAATTACAACGCTGCACGCAGGATTCAGAGCTGCCGAGGCCGCTGTGCTCCTCCCTCAGAAGGAAATTACCTGGGGCAGCAACACGGCTTTCTGCTGTGTCTGCACGGTGTGCCTTGCACCTCTCTTCAGGAGTCTGGGAGCTGCAGGTGTCCAGGTGCTGGCGGGGGCCGCACGGGCGTCCACGGGCGAGGTGAGGCCGGGCTGCCCCGTGCCGGCCACAGCTCGGTACAGTCAAGCCTCTCAACCCCGGGCAGGAAGACGTGAGGGGAAAAAGTGGAGGAAAGGCCCTGCCAGCCCCGAAGGGAGAGCAGGAGGAGGGACAGGCGAGGCTGCGGCCGCCGGATTCCCCTGGAGAACCCCCGCCGGAGCAGGGGAACAGCGAAAGAGAGCAGGAGCGGTCAAGAAGGACTGGCACGGACTGACCGTAGCAACCCGTCCCCCTGCACCCCCCTGTAAATGATCGCCCTGTCTTTATCTTGATGCTCAAGTTCTTCCCCTCCCCGTCATTTTACTCTCCCTCCCATCCTGTCGAAGAGGACGAGTGGCAGCTTGGCTGGATGAGCCTCTAGCAGGCGGCCCACCACATTGAGAAATGCTGTGTACTTGCACTGCCTGGAATGATCTTAAATCCATTTTTACACTCAGTCACTATGAGAGATTGGATAGCTGTCTTCTTAAAGGTGTGTCAAACACCAGAGAATTAAAGCCAACATGTTAAGAAAACATGCAGCTTAGGTAGTATGATGGAGATAGTGACTTTAGACAAGCCATCAGTCTGGTGACCCAAAGCTTAACAGTCAGCAACAGCTCACAGGTAAATAGGTAAGAGACTGATTTCAAATGGGAAACCTGTGACTTTACCTCCCATAGTGACCCAGACATATGGAGATTAAACCCAAGTAAACACAAGACAGAGATGTTTCTCACTAAAACATAAAAATGTAGTAAGCAAATGAAGAGAATTTCATTTGGTAGGCAACAAATTTTAGCTCTGCGGAGGCAGAATATAAAGTGACACTCCAACTAACAAGTTCATTTTAATTTGTGTCTATGCTGTTTTTCATTTAATTAATTGAATAACTTCCATCAGCTTGAAAGGGACTAGGATCCCTTTCGCTTGAGAGAGCGATTGTTTTTGAAGCATTGCAAGCATTGAAAATTATTGCAGTATTCAAAAATTTATTCTGACTGTTTTTTGGTGTCTCCACCACTACCATTCTGTTAATTATTTCTCAATCTTTTCATGAGTGAAAACAACAAAAATTAAGGAGGTATTTTTTTTAAATTGATTTTGTTGTTGAATAGACAACAATAATTCATATGGATCAAATTTTAAAGGCTGGTCTGGGCAGGCATTTTCCCAGGGATTGTAAGTTAGCCTTATTTAAAATTACCTCAAAGATGAAGCAGAGAATTTTAGTTTATTTTAAAGATGTTCTAAAAAGAAAAAAACCCCAAGAGTTAATTAAATTATGTCTGTGCATTTATGACATCTATATATAGATGCCAGTTAACAGAATTTGCATCTTCCTGAATATATGCCAAGAAACTAAGTGATTCTGGAAACCCACTTATACACAGATTTGCTAAAGTGCCATGCAAAAAGCTTTTATTAAAAAAAGATTGAAATTGCTCATATCTTAAAATAACTGTAGCACATGATGTAAAATATACTATAGTCAGTGTGATTTTTTTGAATTTCAGAAGGTAATTAGGCCCCCATTCTTGGAACAAGAGCCCTGCTATTATGATTTTCCAGTGAACTATGAAATTTTCTCTTCAATGCTTTCTACTTTGTCAGAGATCATCCAGGAAATATTAGTGTTAGAGACTGACTGCACATAGAACATTTTTTAGATGCTGACTTGTCCACCTGTATTAAAAAAACCATTCTTTACGCTTATGTGTGCAGGATGATGCTTGAGTCAAGAACATTAAGGTGTGCTTTGATCTGGACACAGATGAGAGCTGGGGAAAACTTATAAACCACAAAATTTCCACAAAATGTTTCATAAAAGTTGAAATTTTGACAAATTCAAGCCAAACTAGGAAAGAAGGATTGTTCAGAAATAAGTTTGTTTTGATTGTTTTAAAATGGAGGAAAGTGGTTTAACCCAGTCACTTACAGTGAAATATAGGCAGTTTTTGTTTGCCAAATGATACATGAACCCACCATCTCCAGCACAGCTATCTGGATATTCTAGTGATTACATGGGTACTTCAATCTCCTTTATTCATTTCATCCCTTTGCACATTGTATAAATATGTAAATATGAATGAAAAACAGACTAGACACAATAACTCATGTGATGCCACTTTCTGGGTAAAGTGTCCCAACCAGTGACATTAAACTTCTTTTTTTTCCTCTCATTTTTTTGAATAATTTACATATGTGGAAAGAAAACAATTTATTTTACAAGCAGCATTTTTTTGTTAACAATTGCTGAACATCTTCTTCATTTTCTGCTCAGTGAGACAAATACACCCTTAACCCCCCAAATTAAAGCCTTTAAAACAGTTTATGAATTATTTTGATTGTGTAGTTGATCAAGTAAGGTATGCCAATGAGATTATTTACAGAATGTTATTGATCAATTTCTCCATACCTGAATATGCAATAATGGAAAAAGCAGTTAAAAACAGACAGTAAAAAGCTTAATATAGAAACTTAGTTATTGTTGTCCAACTAAACTGAAAAGATGAAAGGTTTCATTAATGGTCTTGCCTCTTACTTTATATTTTGCACTAACTTAGCCCTTGAAAGTCATCCAGTCTGGACATCTCACATAAAGCTCTGCTGATGGGATGAGGCAAAGTTTGCAGTGGGATTTCTCAGCAGACATCTTGTGAAAGTAACGTGGAGCAAACAAATAAAGAAAGAGGGACCAGCCTGAAATTTTTTAATCCAACTCCATTTACCTAAAATCACACATAAAAATTGGTTTTATCTGCTAGGTCAGAGTTGAGCTGTTAAAAACTGAAAGCTAAAACCATTGTAAGCAAGGGCATTTGTTCTTACTAAAATCACTCCAGAGAGCAACGGTCTTTGTGTGCTATGCTGGAAGACATGAAATAGGTTTTGATTTTTTTTAATGTTTATATTGGAGCCTGTAGCATTGGAGTCAAGGCAGAAGTGCAACCCAGCCCTTGGCTAAGATTTTATTCACTGCACACACACTGAACAGAAATAAATATGCAGCTGCCAGTTCTATGATTTCTTAGTGAAGTTGTTTTACCTCTCTTCAGCACAGTATGTACATTTATTTGGTACAGTTTGTTCATTATTTACATTTCTCATGACCATCTAGGCAAAGTCAGATATTGTTTCCATAGCTACCATCTTTACATTACTACAATTCTCCCCTGACCCAGGCACAAATGCTTATTTTCAGTATCTTTGGGCTTTCAAGTGCAGGTTTTCATTGGTTCTTCCAAATTCAGAAAACCTGACTTTCAACATATATTCACGGAGTTTTGCAGGCCACATATTGCAGTTTACACAAAATATTGCCACTTCATTTGAGATGAAGAAGCAGCAAAAAACCCCACGTGAAGTTTTATCCTAGTCTAAGCAAGCTTTGCATACAACAAAGACTTCCAAAAGTTAACTGTTACATATCAGAACTTGGAAAAAAGCACAACCAAGTCCAGATGTTTGATTCAGAAATAATAGATTGCTAGGCAATATGTGGGGTATCATAGACTTTACTAGTTAAAAGGAAAAAGCTTTTCTGTGGTGTACCCAGAATCATCCTTGCACACAAACAAGTTCAAAAAGGCCACATCTTCAGAGGTTTCAAGGTGAGAAGCGCAGGGAAGCTGATCTTTATTTGGAAACAGGGTAGCATTTGTGATACCTAAACTGCTTCAATGCACCTTGGGCTGCAATCCAAAGCTACCAAACTATGACCACAAACCACAGCACATCTAGGAGATTGTGTCATTGCAAGAGTCTATTTTTGAATTAAGTACATGAGGTACTGAAAGGAACATAAATGTCCTTTGTATTTTCCAACTGTGTCTTTCAATGGCTTACCAGTTCTATCTAGAGCAATCACACAAGAATGTAGCAATACAAAGTATATCATACAATCAAGATTAATTTTATATAACGCCAGAAACAAACTCCAGACAATCATGCATTCTTTCAGCTAATCTTTGCATTCACATTACTCTTACATAAATCTCTGAATATTGTGTCTTAAAAAAAAATGTTTTAATCTCCCAATTTACAAACTTTTACAATTTTTGTTATAAAAAAATAATTAAGTTGAATACAGGAAAAGAAACTGCCTCCAGAGAAGACCTCTGCTAATGCAAGCTGATTGTTTAATCCCATTCAGAAAGCAATTCAAACTCTAATTTGGGTTTGGCCTGAGTCGTGCTGCTAACATTAAAAGACAATTCCAGAACACTATTAGCAGAATATTGTTACCACCAGAGGAACCCTTTCCAGCCTAAATTTAGTCAGTTAACATCCTTTTTTTTTTCTCGGCCAATGATGTCCTTGAGCTTGAGCACCCCTTCTCTGACCCTAGAATTCATCTCTGCCGTACTTTTATAAAGTCCTATTACACATTTTCCTCCAGCCTTCAATTTATGAGGTTAAAAACAAACTCTAATTTCTTTTCTAAGGTTTCTTTTTGATTCCCACATCCATCCTAGTCATAACAATGGAGATTTTGATTGCAACAATTCAATAATATTGTAATTAAGACCAAGCTATAAATGAACAGAAGCTTAAGTATAGGATCTGAAACTCCATTTGGACAGCCAAGAGGTTCAAAACTGAAAAATACGTAAATACATCCCAAATTGAATCGAGTTTGCTTGGGTGGGTTATGATGAATTTTAAAAGGAAACAGTAGTGTTGCACTCACATTTTACACAATCTTTAATGCAAAATGAAAATTAATAACAATACATTGGGTTTTATTATTAAATTTCCTTTCGTATTGAACACATCTTTATTTTTCGTAGAGGTTACTGTAATTTACAGACTTTCTACAAACTTGAAAAAGGACAGGAAATGAAGGATGGGATTTCTATAGTTCATGACCTCTCTACTGTAATGTTTCCAGCATCTGAATTAGGTCATTGTACCAAGGAAAGAGTGAGAAAAATAAAATGAAAAGGCAATGAGGGGTTATCATGCACTGAAGTCTGTTGTTTTGGTTTTCCACTGAAACTCTTCTAAACACTATACCTGAACTCACTCTATTTTCATGTGACACTCTTCCACACATCAAGCCTCACAGGAACTCCTTGCTAGGCTCAGGCCTAATGAGCAGTAGGAATGCAGCCCAGTGAAGACCTGAGGTATGGACTAGTGCAGCTCAAGAGAAAACATGGGGAAAACAGACTGTTATGAGGGGTCCTTTCTTCGAATCAGTTATATTTGTGTTTTCTCAAAATAACAGATAGATACTGTAGTACAGCAATATTTCCAAACTTAAAATTTGTTTGCTAATGCAGGAAGAGGATGGATGACAGCTCTGTGCTGTCTGGCAGAGTGTAAACTTGATATGGTGTGAAAGGACCATGTGATATTGTACAGAAGGCAAAGATGATGGTACTCTGCTGAATACAGTGGAAACAATGTGACTGAGAACATTTCAATAAAGATATTACTTGCTCGCTAGCTTTCCCCTTTGGTTAACCCAAGGAGGTATGGGTAAGTAGCTCCCCAGGAGTCCTTTCTGAGTCACCATATTCTTCTCACTGCAGCAGCTCATAGATGAGCCAAATTGAAGGAGAAGCCTAAGACAGAGCTATGTCATCTGTGCTGCTCTGCAGTGTTGACAGACTTGCTGTGGCTTCTTTGATATCTCCATTGATTTTTCTTTGAGAACTTGCATTTATAAGAAGCAGCATGGGGAAAAAAGTCAAAGAGGAAAGAAAGGTGAAAGGGGAGAAAGAAAAAGACAAGGAAACTTTTAACAACAGTAAGATTAGCAAAAGAGACGTTATCAGCCAGGAGTTGAAACTAAAACCAAACAGAAGTAGAGCAGTTTTTAAGGGCTTTATTATATGTTTTGCTAAAGAAGCAAAAAATAAAAGAAGTTTTATCATTTGACAAGTGTTATTGTGGTTGTAGTAAATTCATTTTTGTGGATTGTTTTCATTTCAGAAAAGTTTAAACTTTTGTCTAAAAAAACTCATTTGTTTTCATTTTGAAGTGACAACTTTGTTTAGAAAATTGCCAATGTTCAAATAAAAAAAAGAAATTAAGGTTTGACCAGATAAAAAGTTCTGCTTCTTCCTTGCTTTCTTGCTTCTCTTCCTATAATTTAGAAAAAAAATATCTACCCAAATTAGTTTGAAACAAAACATTTCCCCAGTTTGGCTACGAAACTGAAAACAAAACAGAATTTCATCAAATAAATCAAGTATGAGGTAAAAATAATCATCAGTCTTTCTTTCTTTCTTTCTTTTCTTTCTTTCTTTTCTTTCTCTTTTAGAGCAAGGAAAGCAAGAGAGCAGGAAAAACTGTCTGCATAGTCATTTGCATTTTTCCTGCATCTCTAACCTTTTTTCCATGGTAGGTGCACTGCAAGAAGGGCACTGTGTCATGCTGTTTTCCACCTGCCTAAAAGCTAAATGTTGCTTGTGTTTTGTCACCATCAATCATCCCATCAAGCAACACATAATTGATCAAGTACTGAAAAAAAATCTTAACTGCACCTTTGCCCTTGTCCCACCTTTATTGTTTGTGTCATTCAGTGATCATTAACTTCTCAAAGTGTGGGCAAAATTTCACTTTGCAACCCAGAGAACAAAAAAGAATGGGAAATAAGTTAAACAGTCAACATGTTTTATAACATTATAATTTCTTACTACTTTTCTACTTAATGGCTAATTTTGTTCATGTGCACACCTACGTGCTTGAGTTGTGAAATTCAGCAGAAGCCTTATATTGACTGTACTTCTCCATCATCTTTATAAGGTACACCTGCCAACTGCCAGTTAATAATTTCTTAACATCATGTCCACCTACTTAATTTATAAAATACAGAGTTATTTAGTACTTGCATAAAGCATGTGTAGGAGACTTTAGTTTGAAAGTCTGACACACATGAAAACATCCTTGATTCTCGCTACTCTTGTTCTAAGCTTGAAACTGAATTCAGATCTGAATTTAGCTGTTACTTGCTGTGAGAACTAAAGTTTCACCCCATACCTTGTGACACTTTACGGTAGAAATTCTTTTGAATGCCTGATATCAAGTGTTTGCCTTATTAAAACTAAAGCTATGCACAATAAAAAGCAAAAATATCTATGACTACATGAACTTTTGGGGGTTTATTTATGTGTACATATGTATGTATAGGATATAACCCTCTATGAGATATTATGATAACAATATGCCTTGTCTTTGTCTAAAGGATATATTGACCTCTTTCTATATTCTGCGAAGATGTTGGCTCGTGCCTTGGCAATAATAAGTGGGAAGACAGGTTATGGAGACAGGAGATCCCTTGGGTTACTGAGTTGAAAAGAGAATGCAATGTCTGTTCTGGTGATCCTTATGTTCTCTGGATACCTATTTAATGACTGATTTTTAACACCATGGTGAAGAAAAGAGGACAAACCTGATGGCTTTTGGCTAACTGTGTTTGATGGTTCTTGTAGGTGTACTTGCTGCCTGCTGTTTCATGAAAAGCAGGAAATGCTCAGGAAATTTTACAGGGGCAGGAAGTCCCACCCCCACTCCCTTCAAACAAGGAAACATACATAAAACCCTGATTTGGATTAGATAATGTATATTAAGCTCCTATCTTATCAGCAGTGATCTCACTATACAACAATAGCTCATGTTAGTGAATTCTCTCTCAAAATGCAACCAAAACTGCATGTGTCTTTACTAAGTGCTCCTGAACAAGGGAAAAAATATTTAAAATTATTATATCTTGTTGCACATTAAGAAAAAATACATCTGAAATTCCCCTTCTTTCTCCTTTCTGAATTATTTTTTAAATGTTCTTCCTGTTACAGCTGAGCTGGAAAGTTAAACTTTTATTCTTTCCTGAGCATTTACTCAGCCTCCCATCTAACCAAAAAATTAAGGCTTCGAGGGCAGCTGGATTGAGAGAAACACTGCTGAAACATTTAACTGAAGTACTGCTTTTTTCTGGAATCCAGAACTTTCCTGTAAGACCACAAAGAAGATGAAATCCTTACTCCATTTAAACAGAGAGAGCATTGTCGTTGAATTCTCACTGATTTCAAAGGGACCTGAATACCATCCTGAGAGTCTTCAATATATGTACAAATATCTACTGCTTTGCTCTATGTTCTTTTGACCAGCTCCCTTAACACTGCAGCGAGAAACACAGCAGAGAAATCCAAACTGCAGAAGGCAAACCACATTACATTATTTAACCCTTCAAACTGCAAACAAGCCTACTAAAGAAAAGATCCACTGAAGTAGAAAGGAGATGTGAAAGACAAAAAAAATTAGTGATTTTTTTTAACACTGCATTAATACTTAGTTGTACCAATCTTCATTAGAATCTCTGTGCAAGTTCTGCATATTGATATGTGTACATATGGATATAGGTACAAAGAAATGAAATACAATAAAGTAAACGTATCTACTGGATTTTAATTAATGGTAACTTTTAAAACTCAATTACTCTTCAAATCCATCAGTAAAAATTCTTTGAGTAAAAATCCTTTGATTATTTTATTTCTCTGATCATATTCAAGCATCTGAGAAAGCAGTGTCTGTAGGGGATAGATTCATGACTTAGGGCAAATGCTATGCGTTTAGAAAACAATTAGCTTTCTGCCAGGTATGCCCTCAGCAACAAACAGAAAAGGATTATGGAGAAAACAATGTTAAACCTCACTACATCTCTCTGAAGTGAATGTTCCCACATCTGATTTTCAGTCAGAAATTAGACTGAGGCTCTTCAAGGTAACACCAAATGACTACTGGTATTCAGAGCATCAGTCCTATATACTCTATGTACAAAATTGTCCTTTCACTGCCTGAAACATTTCTGTAGTGTACAAAATGTCTTAGAATAGAATTTAACATTCACATGTGATTTAGTACCAGGATTCTCTTGTTGTCATAGTACTCAGTTCAGGAGAAATGTATGCAAAGCTTTATTGCCTGTGATATACCACACAAATCACTTACTCTATTTGTACTTTATTTTGCTTACATCCAAAGCTCACTAAAATGAGGGAGAATGTGGGACTAGCCTGAATATGGATCACTGAAAATTTCAAGTTAAAAACCAAACACATGAATTGGTGCAACTTGAGAGGCAGAGTACTTCCTGGAAGAGGTAGAAACGAACCAAAAAAAGTGTGAACTTCTCAAATGCCACTTACTCTAACACCTCTTTAACAGTATCTGGACTAACTTTTTAGATTCAGAGACTGCTTTATGTCAGTAGTTCTGTGTGTACATGTGTAGGAGCACACAAAAAAGACTCAACTCAGTCTGTGCTGTAGCTAAGTTTCTATACAATAATAGGAGTTTCAGCTACTGGCAATGCTTTAGCCTCTCTAATGATTTATATTGCATAAACATTATAACTTGAAGCCAATTCAAACTCCCACTACAATTAGAAACACACTTCCACTTGTCATCAATTTTTTCTGTTTGTCTACATCAGATACACATTGGTTATCTATTATATCTATTATGAAAACATCAATGAATACTTATATTACAAAGGAACAGCAATAACTTTCAATTAAATACTAAATTAATTTTAGTTCGCCACATAAAAAAAATTCTCACACTTTCCTCAAAAAAGAAACAGTAGGTGAATGAAAAAAAAAATCATAACTATTTAAGAGAACTCTGGAGAAAATTAGCATCTCCTACTAATGGTTGTTATGCTTTGGAGCCCTATACCAAAGTGGCTGGAAAATTCTGTCATACATTAAGTTAGAATCATAGAATTGTTTACATTGAAAAAGTCCTTTAAGATCTTTAAGGCCATTGAGCCCAACTGTTAATCCACCACTGCCAAATACACCACTAGATCAAGTCCCTAAGCAACACACCTACATGTCTTCTAGATACCTCCAGAGACAGTGACTCAACTACTTCCCCAAGCAGCCTATTCCAGCATTTGACAATCTTTTCAATGAAGCGTTTATTGGTAATATCCAATCTAAACCTCACCTGGTACAACCTGAGGACATTTCCTTTTGTCCTATCACTTGTTACTTGGGTGAAGTGACCAATCCACCTGGCTACATCCTCCTTTCAGGTAGTTGCAGAGAGAAATAAGGTTTCCCATGAGACACCTTTTCTCCAGACTAAAAAATCCCAACTCCTTCAGATGCTTCTTGAAGTACAGGGTACAAAACTGAGCATAAGATTCAAGGCACGGCATCATTAGCATCAAGTACAGAGGGATGATCAGTGCTCTGGTCCTCCTGCCTGCACTATTGCTGATACAGGCCAGGATGCCATCAGCCTTCTTGAGCACACTGCTGGCTTATGTTCAGCTGGTCTTGACCAGCACCCCCAGGTCTTTTCTGCCAGGCAGCTTTCTGGTCACTCTGTCCCAAGCCTGTAACTGTGCATGGGGTTGTGACCCAAGCGCAAGACTTGGAAATTGGTCGTGTTGATTGTCATCCAATTGCCCTCAGCCCATCAATCCAGCCTGTCCAGATGCCTCTGCAGAGCCCTCCTACCCTCCAGCTGATCAACACTTCCGCCCAGCTTTTCATCTGCAAAACAACTGAGGATATACTCAGTCCCTTGCGTGTAAATGTGCGCTTTGTGACTGCAATAAATCATAAAGCAGTCTATCCAGTAGTACTGATTGCTGCTAAGGATGCTATAAAACGTTTTTTAAATACAAAAGTCATGATTCTAACCTTAGTGGTCTGCCACATTGAGGCTCGTGCTAAACTTTGTATCTAGGAAAACCACATTCTCTAGAGAAAGGAAATGACACTCAAGATTGAACATTTGAAATGTTTGGAGTGCTCTTTTTAAGAGTTCATAGTCCAGCCCAAGTTTTCGAACCCAGACTAAACTCAGAGTCCTAAAACATAAGCACAGAGAATCACAGACTGTACAAACTCCTCTTTGAGCAGGCCAGACAAGCCAGTGTAAATGCTACTCTTTGGATTAGCTAATGTATTCTGACTCTCAGCTCATAAACCTCCTAAACTAAGAATACTACATGAGTTTTGGACCAACTTAGTTTTTGCTTTGCCTGTTCTTGTAGACATCACTCTATCCCTACTCCAGCTGTACACTAGTACTCTTGCTTTCAAACAAAGACCTGAAGACAATTAGGTAGTCTGTATACCAGAGGATGTCACTGCGGTTTAAACACTCTCTGAGAAAGAAGAATGATGTAAATTCCTAAAGTCAGATGCTGAGACACATGCAATAGAAAAGACTCTCTCTGCTCCACTTTCCTTCTCCCACAAAGATGTGCACAAAGAAGAGAACAGTAAAGGTTCTGCAAAGAAAAAATGATTTGCGCAAGCTTTTCTATGACTTTTAACTGAAGCCTGTAACTCTTTATGGATACAGGATCAGGCACTTTGTTTTTCCTTCTTTTTTTTACTTTTTAAATTGTTGTGAATTCACATAGTTTGCAGAGTAAGAAGGGACAGTCTTTGTAGTCCTACTCTTGCCAGGAAAAGGAAAAATAGAGATTTACTAGGTTGGAGAAAATATCTGACTAGGCCAGTGTTCTTCTGTTGTCACTGTCCTTAAGTTGAGGTAGAGATAGGATTATTTTTCTCTGCTCTGTGAATCACTATATTTCTGTCCACACTGTATTTAATTTGCTGTTTTATTGACCAGTCATTCAGTCTTGTTGGATCCTTCTGAAATTCTGTCAGCCTTGCCCGGCATACCCCAATTAATTGACAGCATCCTATCTCCCAGCTCACCCCTTTTTCAGGTCAGTTAATTTTTTCCCTGACAATTCATCCACACAAGGCAGATATCATGAAAACCACAAGAGGTGCAAACTACCCAATTCACTCTCCACTGTTGACCTGTCTTTTCACAAACATAACCTTTCAGCCAGACACTGATTAGCAAGCAGCAGGACTGAGGCAATAGCAACAGAGTTTTGAAAGGTGCAAAGTAAAACACTCAAGCCATTATCCAGCAGTCCGGCAATCAAATTATATTGCTAAGGTACTCAATGAGCCATACTTTCCCATTTATAAGCAGCAAGTCAAATAAATAGGTTTTAAATAAGGAGAAGTGCCCTGGAAGAGGAGCAAAACATTTTGGAAATGGATTAGGAAAACCTAAACAATCCCATAGGCAATACTGCCTTTTTCCCAGAATATGCCAGCAATAGCCTCTATGCTGAAACTGCTGAAATAACTCCCTGTCCAGCTGTAGCACTCGCTGTTTCATATGCAAGACTGCAATGAATGAGCAGATTAGTCTGATATCTGTAACAGCACATCATCTTTTTCTGGCTGCCGTTCCCTCTCACAGCTTTACAGAGAGAGTGCTTTGCTCTGGAATTCTTAGACCAGCTCCCTTAGTCATGTCCTCCACTAATATGAGTTTATACTGTGTTTCCCAAGAGTCTGGTAAGTGCAGTTTCCACCAGCACACACTAGCCAGGCAGTGCTCCCCTATTCTTAGGCTCATGTTAAGTAGTCATAGAAAGGTTTTCTGTTATAGAAAAGACACTCATAGCTACCAACAAATTCTTAAGTAAGCTTTCCTTTCATTTCTTTGTTTGAGGAAATAATTACCTCAATGGATCCAGGTAATTTTAGATAATAATAATTAAATATATGACATTTCTCTTTATTAGAAACTATAGAAAATCACCGTTTTTACAAATACTAGAATGCAGTAATACAATTGTTCTGTGATAGAAAGTTGTTGCCTTCTCTTCAGTCCTTAGACATGTCACATGCAGATACATGTTCTGCTGTCCACAAACACCTAAAACAAAAAAACCCAAACAAATAAACAAAATATATCCCCAAAATACACCATCATGGAGACAAGCCCATTAATACACTGTTATGGAAGCAGCAATAGTTATGACTGTAGCAATAAACACAACCTGATGTGATTTTTTGTGCTTGTATCCTTTTTAGTCTGCAGGTACAGACTCTTCTCCTGGTGCACAACTTTGTTATTGGTCTAGGTATAGAAGTATGTGCTTTTACCAACTGTGTTAGCCTACTGCAGCACCCACTAACCTGGGTAACAATGTGGAGGACTTAAACAAAAAACCCCAACAACAAAAATACCAGCCAAACAAATGACCAAAACAAAAATAGAACACAGAAACCCATGAAAATTCAGTAATCACCAAGTGGAGAAGACAGGCCAGTGGCAGGTGACCAGACTAATTCCAATTCCATTTATAAGCTGACTGTGTAGTTCTGATACATAGCTGTGAAAATTATAGCAGCTTCTACTATCTTAAGCCATTTCTTTTTTCCCTGACCAGCAGATAAGTTTGTGGGGAAGCTTTATGCGAATTCACAGTGGTTGGATATTCTCAGCAGAGGTCACTGGCCTGTAGCTTTCAGCTCCAGCTGGGAATCAGACTGATACAGCTTTAAAAGATGGCACAACATGAACGTTCTCAGGCAAGCCCTCTCCCTCCTAAGATACAAATTATTCCCTCCAGCTAGGTTGTCCCGAAAGCCCAGTGGGGATTTTATCCTATTTAGGAGAACAGCTGTAACATGAGAAAGAAGGGAAATATTTATCCTTTTTAATTAAGAAAGATAACTATTTCCATTATGTTTGTGGACCTCCCACATAGCATAGTGCTGGGTTCACTTCTAATACTCTTGATTAGATAATACCAAAAACCAGCAGCCATGTGTACTGAAAGATCAAAACATAATAGCAAACTATCTTCTTTTGCAACATTAGCCTTTGAATATGTGAGAGGGTACAAATCTTAGCAACTAATGACTCAGTATTTAAAATTAAGGAAAAGAGATGGAATTCTTGCACAATTTGTTGGCAAACAGTGAAGGCTGTAAGTGAATACCATTTGCTACTGTTTACCGCAACAGGTGGAGTTAGTGTGTTTTCTGGATTTTTCCTTTTTGCAGCTTACTACTTTATAATGCAGCTGTATTAAAGTAGAATGTTGCAGTTTAATTCTTTGGAGATTTTTGGAGATTTTTGCAGTTTGTTGGATGGTTTCAATTAAAGGAGGTTTCAAAATTACACAAGCAAATGTCAATTGGAAAATTCTTTTTTTTCCCTCTAAAATTTAGAATTTAATACCATTTCAGGATCTGGAAAACCTCTTTTTTGATTTTCTATTTTAAAAAATATAGCCAAAAGGCAATGAATGTAATCAGAACTGAGGAGGGTAAAGAAAAAGAGCATTGTATTTTCCAGGATCGCTGGAAGTCTGTTTTAAAGCTAAGTTGCAACAGGAAAGGAGCTTTGATTTCAAACTGTGCTTTAAAGTGAAGGATCCCTTCCAAATGCTATTACCAAGCAGATCTTATTGTGATGGTAATGACATGTTGTGTGGGAAGTAGTGGTTTTACTTGGATGCAAAGGGAAAGAGCATTGCCATGATTGATGTACCATATGAGGGTCAAACCACATAATCACTAACTCTCACACTTCCCAATGTAGTGGGATTGATTATTTAATAATCTAATATTTCTAAAGTTTATTATTTTTACTATTATAATTTCATTGTAGTGATGAAAATATTTCACAAATTAAATGCATTGTTTCTTTATATGACATCATTAATATTTCATTTACTTTTCACTGATGTGCAACAACTTCCACTAAGTCTCTTTGCGGCTATCATATCACAGTAGTGGGTGGTCTTGTTCAGGCAAAGCACAAGTCATTAGATAATTCAGAACTTCTCAAAATGTTATGCAAAGAGAAAGTGAAAAGCAACTAAGGATGAAACTCACATTTATCAGCCCTTACCACTCACATTTCAGTGTCAAATGTTAAGGGTTGACCACTGGTTTAAGCTCACATATGAAAAGGGTAGCATCTTGGAAAAGTGATTTGCAGGAGTAGCATGAAAGAAACCCTAGAAAGCCTTTTTATCTGGTTTGGTTTTTTTCCCTTTTATTAAATAAGAATTATAAATGCATTCATTCCCCTAGTACATATTTTAGAACTAGCTTCTTCACTAATGAACCCAGAAGAACTAGTGATGATTTCAATGAATGCAGGATAAAATCTTTATCTCTGTTTCAGTCTGCTTGTACTTGGTAAAACATCCCGTGCCATATACAAAGTCAACGACAGAACATGCTGAAAATGCTTTTTTGAGTGAGCAGATCTAGGATTGTGCTCAGATTGTTGTAATGTAGAACTGGAAGTCTTGGGCACAACCAGGTGCCCCCAGGAGCCCTGCCCTGTATCACATATATTTACCCCTTTCTCCTTAGCTGAGGGAACCTCCAACACTAACAGCCTCCACTACTTAACTCTGCATCAGTTTTCAACCTCAAGCAACAGCATCAAGAAGTTGTTCAAATTTTTTCGCCAAAATGACCAAAAAAGCCCAGGAAAATACAAACACTTTTAAAAAGACAGAGAACCTTTCTCTCCTTTTCATTTGTTAAGTAGTTTTTAGAAATTTGCATTAATATAATTTTGAATTTAGTAATGCAGACACACCTGATGTTTGATCATCCACAATTTTTTCATTAATTTGACTAGCCATTGTATAATTTGACCAGCCACTAATTAAAAAATAATGGCTTAGATGTGTTTCCACTGCTTTGTTTCACTTCTCCCATGCCACTTCCTATTAAAAATGAAACGTGCTGTAATAATCAATGGCAAGTTTATTGCAGTTAGTATGTTCCATGTTATTTCTTCCTAATGTAATTCCATTTGCATTTGGTATGAAATTTCTCCCACAGTTAGATCATACAGTGAATAAAATACATTAAATTTTTACATCTGTTTTTACAAAATCAATATATTATGTATCTATGCCACTCTCAGGAAGAGATTCTCTTTACCCTGGAATAACCCATGTGGATCCTTAAAAGAGAACAAAGAAGATTTTGACTCCTGTATACAGAACTAACCACCCTTTACATTTCACTTCATAAGACTCAAATGGCAGCAACTTCTGTAGTTTGCCAACATCGACTGAATGAATCCAGACCAAATTCATGCCAGACTACAGAAGCACAAAATCAGATGCTGTTCCTACTCAAAGAATAATACCACACAAGGGTATTTTTTCAGTGGGAATAATGGTTTGTTGGTGTCCAACACTTGGTTCTCTGCCATTGTGGAATTGAATTAAATCAGTCCCAGGTCACACATAATTGAGTTAGACAGCGTCCACTCTGGTAGGTTGTTAAAGCACAGTAGGCCAAAGAAGAAAACTTTGGTTCTACTAGCTTGAAACAGTCTTCATTCAAGAGAAGCCTAGATTTGACCAAAGCAGGACAAGATGTCTTGGAGTAGGTCTGAATTCCACTCTCTTATTTATTAACCATTAACAACAGAGTGCTCTGTAACAGTCCCTACTCTGTGGAGCAGGAGCTTGCTTTTTGAGTACCTATCCCATGAAATAATTTAAAATTTATTTTGAGCGTATGGTAGAACATACACTTAGAACCCAACTAATGTACACTGTCAAGTTGAAAAAAATTTTCACCCACAACTTCAAAGCACTGGAATGTCTCACACTAATGAAATTCTATTATTTTCTCTAATAATTAACTATCTGGGTAACTTAATTTAATTAAATGTGAATCTTCTTTCCGTATCAGGCAGAATTTATGTGTGTTAAATCACTAAAAGCAAAAAATTCAGATTTAACAGTGATTGATTTTAATCATAACCCTATGCTGTTGTTAATACTGTAGACATTGCCAGTAAAAAGAGATATTATATTCCAGCTCTGCTATGAAAGTTGAAGGAACAGATGCTAGATTCAGGTAAGCCCACAACTGTTTAGATGACAACAGGAATATTATTCAAATCAACTAAATCCTTTAAGTCTGAGAAAGAATTCAGAGTTCCCCTGAATTTTCTAAAATTATGCTCTTTAGAATTTTTGAGCTAATCATTGCTTTTAGATCTAAAATCTGAATCCTGTCATTGAGAGTCATTAATAGAAATTGAATGAGTCAGGATAGCAGGAGTCCTAGTACCTTTGTTTAGGGTATTTTCTAACACAAACTATGCATCTTTATGTATGAGCAAACACTTATGAAAATATTCTTCTCAGTTTTCAGCTATTTCTGTCCTACTGTTAAAGTGCCAGGAAAACAGACCACATAAGATGACTTTCATTAGTTCTGGTTCAGAAAATAGTCAAAAAAGATGAAAAGAAAAACATTATGATTCTGATTTGCGAGCAAAGTCCAGGCAGACTTTTGACAAATTAAAAAGTTAAAGCCGGGTGGTTCCAAAGAGTTAAGTGCTTAAAAATTACTGTGAGTAGTCAAGCCCATCAAAAAAAGGGGAGGGAAGAAAAAAGAAAAAAAAAAATAAAAAACAACCACCAAATACTCCCAACTTTAAGATAACAGTTGTTTTTTATTTGACATTGGGAATGCCAATATCTGTGTGAGGGATTCCTTATACCACCATCCTACTGCTCATTTCCTCTTTCCCCTTTCTTCTCCTTTCCTTTACCTAGCACACACAGGTCAGCCCACACAGCTGGTTAGTTTACAGAGGCATGGATCTATGAAAACCAGTGTCCTTGTGTGACCCCATGTCCTTTTTTGACCTGAGCAGCATCAGAAGACAGCAAGGCTGACAACCTCATGGTGATTCGGGCCTTTTTTTTCAAGGCAGAAAGGTAGAAGTCCTAGATTCTGGCTTCAGGGCAGGCTGGATCAGCCTGGGAGAGCCAAAATGAGAGACAACCGTGAAACCCACTTGCATGTACCCTGGCTTAGGGATCATGTAGTGCATCGACAAGAGAGTAGTCTTTGATCTCTTCACATAAGGCCCTTGATGGGAGGTAGGTCCAAGCAAATATTGATATTGAAGGATCACTCCTTTCAGGCTCGAGTGGTCTATCTCAACAAGCAGCAACCTGGCAGAAATGCCAGAACACCTGCATGGATGAACAAGAGGTTCTTGGCAAAGATTAGATATGGAAAGGAAGTATACAAAAGGTGGAAGTAGAGACAAGCAACCTGAGAGGACATAGGACAGTATCCAATCATGCAGAGACATGATGCTGAATGGGAAAGAGACACAGGACTTTGAAAAAATGAGATACTAAAAGTCGCGTTTGCCTCAGTCTTCGTCGAAGTCTTTGCTGTCAGGGATCCTAGGCCCTAGAGACCAGGGGGAAAGTTTGGAGCATGGAAGACGTGCTATTGGTGGATGAAGATCAGGTTGAAGAACACTTAGGCATATTGGACATACGTAATTCCCTGGGCCCCAATATGATGCACCCATAAGTACTGAGAGAGCTGGGAGATGTAATGACATCTTTTGTCATGAGATGTAAGGACACTCCCAATTACCTCTGAACAATATGGCAACTGGGAAAAGTGCCTGGTGACTGGTGGAAAGAAAATGTCAATCCTGTTTTTAGAAAGGACAAGAAGGGATACCCAGGGAAGTACAAGGCTGCTCAGCCTCACCTCAGTTCTTGGTAAAGTCATGGAACAATTAATGCCGGAAATGCTTTTCAGGGACACAGAGAACAAGAAGGCAATTGGGAGTAATAAGTATGGATTTACAAAGGGGAAATCATACTTGACCAACCTGATAACCTTCTCCAATAAACTGAATAGTTGGCAGTTGAGGGGAGAGCAGTAGACGTTACCAACCTGTCAGGAGAGCATTTTGACATTGTGTCCCATAAGATCTTCATATGGAAACTGATGAAGAATAGGCTGGATGTAAATCTGGCTCAGAACTTTTTGAATATTCAGGTCCAAAGGGTGGTGATCAGTGGTATGAAGTGTGGCTGGAGGTCAGCAGTAAGCAGTGCACCTCAGAAGAAGACAGAGTGAGGTTTTTTCCAATGGTGTTCCATGATGGTAGAAGAGACAACACCCACAAACTGAAACCTGGGAGACTATCTGAAGCTCAGGAACCAGTTTTTCACTGTAAAGGGGGTGACTGAGCACTGGTCCAGGGAAGTGATTAAGTCTCCATCTGTAGAAACATCCAAAACCTGGCTGTACAGTTCTGGGGAGTGTCAGTGAGACTGCTGACTCACATAATTCTGTGACTCTGAACATATACATTGAGAGGAGGTCTCATGTGGGTAAGCAGTTTCTGGGAATCTTTATACCCCAGAGGGTATAAGGAAGGTTTTTCTCCAGAAGGTTTTTCTTTTCACAGCTAGCTAGCTGCTTGGAATGGAAATGTTAGTTTTTTATTGAAATCAAAGAAAAAATGTTAAAGGCTACTTGTGACAGGGCTTACCTGAATTATGTATTTGAGCAGGAAATAATGTCAAGTGTCTCTGAAACAATAGGTTAATCTACATACCACCTGGTCTGAATCTAAATTGGTGCTGGATATTCTACTCTCAGGCCCTAAACCACATGAAAACTGCAACTTGACCAAAGTAGCTTAGAACCAACTCATCTCGAGAAGGCTGTAGAAGTGGAAGTTATCAATCAAAGCTACCTATAAACACTACTTGTCAAGAAAGGAATACCATCATAGCTGTAAAGTTGACTTCTCAGAAAATATAGCAATCAAAGATATTAAGAATTCTATTCCTTCACTTTACTGTAAGTATCATTTCTGACAGAATTCACAAGTACAGATCTGGAAGAAATCCTTAGGTCAGCAAATGCTATTTAGTTCAATAGATTGAGGAAAAATTAAACAAAGGGAGTTGATTTTCCCTGTCTTTCCCAAAATAATCTTTATTCCCTTGTTCAGCAAGAGAGGAATAAACAAGTTCAAGCAGCTTTTGGAAAGCAGGAGGCAGTTGTGTCAGCTGAATAGTACATATAAATACATCAATGAATGTAACAAAAGGCATTTTATAATTCTTCACCTGCTTTGTAATTCAGTCTCTCATTTCCCAAGGGCTTATGTTTAACATTATTTAAAGCCTTGGTCTATAAAAGCAGTTATTTATATAATGCAAGATATTAACTTTGGATATTTTGCCAGCTGTTTTTACACTATCCAGAATAATTCAAACTATATTCTGCAACAACTTTGCCCCAGTGTCACAGCAATACTGAGAAAATATTTTTTTCTGCCAAGCTAGATACATACACACTACCATAATGGCATTTTCTACCCTACCACAGTTTTACTTTCTCATATATACAAATTCTATGCCAAAAAAACTCATCCCAAATACTAAACCAAAATACCACATCACACCCCACATTTGCACTGGCTGCTCTGTTTACAGAAATGAACCTAAACGGTGTACTTTTTTTCTACTTGTATGTAAAGCATCTGAAACTATAGTTCAAAGTCACCCTTGAATGTCAAAACTGGAACATTGCAGCGTTCCTGGAAAAAAAAAATTACACACAGTAAAATGTTTAAAAAACAGGCAAAGAAAACATGAAAACCTCCCAACCATAACCTTTTACAACAGTTGCCAATGCTAATTGAAACAGTGATAAGTAGAGGAAGAATGAATCCTTGAGTTCTATGAGAAAGACTCTTCATTTCCGCTCTCTGTTACATGGTATGGGTTTCAAGAGAAGAAATGGTAACGTCCATGGGAAAAATCAGTAAGAGGGCATGGCAGGAAATACTTCCTGTGTTTGCAATTGCTTTAAGTCTCCAGATAGAAGTGTGGAAGCTTTCAGCTGTGTATAAAAGAACCATGAAATAAGAACTAAGAAAGTTTTCGTTACAGTTCGAGGGAAACCGAAAAGTTCTTTCCATTATTGTTCGAAAGAAATCAGCAATCAGAAATCCTTAGCCAGATAATTTCCCTAACATAAAGCAAGCAAAAACATTACAATACATAGAGATGTTCATCACAGTCTGTGTAAGAAAGTAGAGACTTGAACCAGAAGTGAAACCTTCCAATAAACCCTGAGGTTCTGAAAAGAGGAACAAAGTGAGAGAGCTTGTCTTCTCCCTGGATAAGTGAGCAAGGAGTGTAAACAAGAGTTCCTCACTTCTTTAACAGGAAATTACTTTTGGTTAGACAGTGAAGAAAGAACTACTTGCTATTTAAATTGGGTGAAAGAACAGAGACAAGCCAGAATGGCATTTCATTTGTGTGCAGTGGCATGAATCCATCAGCATAAAGCTTAGGAAAAAAAAGCTCATCTTTCACTCACCAGAAGACATCAGGCAGTTCAGCAGAGAGGACAGAGTGGACTGTGCACAGTTTCCCATTTCACAGATGGGACTCTGAGAACAAGTAGGCAGGAAAGAACATGAAGGAAAATGTGTGAGTTTAAAAGCTGAGTAGTGCAGAAAATAAACAAGGAATGCAGGAGTTGTATAGAGAAAGATAGATGGACCAAAAAGATAGGAATGTAAAGTGAAGGGTTACTGCAGAGGAGAGTGTTCATGCATCCCAGAAAGTTTGGATTACTAGGGTTGCCTCCAGCTGAGTTTGGGAACTGACTGAATGTGCTCCTCCAACCCCCTCCACCTCACAGTCAGAATAAGCTATTTTTCTTTTCTTGTAGAAATGCAGGAATTAAATTATGGTTCTTCCAGTTTGAGTAATGCTATCTTCCAGCTCCACAAAGTTGTCAGATGGACAAAAGACAGCAGGTAGAAAAATACCACTGGAGTTCCAGGAGCAAAAATACAATTGGACAGGGTCAAAAACAAATCCAGAAAGTATAACTTTCCTTTTTTTGGGCCTGATTACTGCTAAGGCACAGTGAATCCCTCATCCTGTCAGGGTGCAGAAGACAACTGTGTATCAACTCATTTCAACTCATTTCAATTCTGTACAAAACTCAGAGTGAAAGGCAGGGTTGAAACATGGACAGCTGGATTCTTCCTTTGGTTACCATAGTTTGCACCAGCTACTATGTGAAAACACAAGAAGAGATGCTACCTCCTTAGCAAAACAAAAACAGCAATATATCTTTAGTGAGAACAAATTGCCATTAAATGGACGTCATCAGTTCTGGTGGTGGTTGATGAGGATGTCCTTGGCTAAAAACATCAAGAGAACAAAAGTAAGTTCTTTGACTTAGGCCAAAATTTAATAGAAATTAAGGCAGAAAGAAATCAGGGACAACTGCTTGGAAATTTCCCTTTCTGTGGGAAATAAATGCACAGTTTCACAAAAATTTGAATGTTTACACTTTTATGATTTCCCTCTGGTAACTTTGTGGGAAAAAAATGTAAACTTCCCTGGTCTTGCAGGCCATCTTAAGTGAACCTCATCTTTCTTAGCAATGAGGCAAATTCCAGAAAAGCAGAAGAAAACCCAGAACATCTGTCTCTGATAAGGCCAGATAAGCAAGAAAGGCACATCAGTATGTAGATACTGAATTCTGTTCCTGAAAGAGAAAATGGATTTCTGTTATCTCAAAGACTTCACAGACCACAAATAGTTATTTTTGATACCATTTCATTAGTAACACTAGATTCTTTTCTTGAGAAAAATGAGTAAAAAATAAGCTTTCTCACTCCTCAGCGTTGAGACATAACATGTAGGATATAGAATGAAAATAATTAAAGTACTTCTCTGATTTCTAAAGAAACAATAACCAATTATCAAAAATCCCATGAGATATTTTTCCTTCTACAATTGCATTGTGTTGTCCTGCTCTTTAAAGAGCAGGCCTCACAAAAATCAAGTGTCCAAGCTGACAGCATGAGTTTGCTGTCAGTCTCAAAACCAAGAAAGCTGAAGGAGCCAACAAAATTAATCTGTTTTCAAGGTCAGGATATGAGTGTGAGCACACCCACAGTCAAAGGTTGTAGCATGGTGCTAAGCCAGCTAGAGCAAACCATGGTATCAAAGAGCAGCTGGGATGTCACACAACTAGCCAGGGGATTGCAGAGGAAATAGTTATGAGTTTCCCTCAGGTTTGTCTTTCATATACAGGTTAAAAAACCTCAGTCTTCATATACTGTCACACATATATGTAGTTAACCTAAAGGAGTACAGGAAAGGAGGTAACTAATTTTAGCCTTGGTTTCATAGAGAAACACCCTGTGGCCTTACTTGAAATGCTGTAAGTTCAATTCCCTTTCATGTGTTTGAAAGAAGGATCCTACCTTTTGTCTTAGAGAACATGTAACCTAATTCATTTTGTGACCAAAAAGATTTGCAAAAATGCATCTCTAAGGAACCTGGTGACTTACATTATTTGCTCCAATCCCTTGACATTTAACAACAAAATAATGCCGACATTTGACACATTTCAACAAAATATCACCAGATGAGGAGATTAATGGTGCATCAGTGACATGATCTGGGGCATAAGAAAGTTGACACTAAGATACATCCAATATACTCCTTTTATTTGACTATTTAAATAACTTTATCTGTCCTTCTCCTTATTCTGCAGGAGAAAAGACCCCACAAAGTCTCAGTAATAGTGAAATATTATGTTTCCTCCAGCTACAAATGTTCATCTGAGAATTTATTTTGAGCCTTTGTTCAAAAGGTTAGTTTCTACTCAGCTTTTTTTGGTTTCTCATAAGTATTCTTTCATCCTACTACTTTACGTTCATGGAAAGTAAAAACTATCTTGCTTATCTAAATGTATGGATGTTTTTAGCCTTATTATTGCTATTCTAGTGCATTTTTTCAAATGGTGGCATAAATAATGCAGTATTCTTGGGAGATGCTGAGTTTCTCAAGAGAATACATCCCATGGTGATGAGGATTTGGAAAGAGAGGCAGGATGTGCAATGCTGGAAGCCAACATGTGTGTGCCAGCAAAGAGTTCTTCAGTGATGTGGCTGGATGTTTGCAGTTGCTTTGCAGACTCTTTCTTCCTTTGTCTAGAGCAAAAGGTCCAGATGTATTGTAGGATTTCAGCCTGATGGGTGTAATTTTTTTCTGAGGAGAATGCACCTAAGTGATTTCTGAATGACCACTGTTACACATTCTTCCGATCAAGAGCGATCTGCCCCGGTACCACCCTGGCAGTCCAGGGAGACTATCCCCAACATCAGACTTCCCCAACCTCTTTTGGCTTCAGTGAGCTATCAGTTAGGGTCTGTCATTGGAGTGTTGATGAGAGGGGGAAGTCATTCAATCCTTTTGTAAGTTGCACTTCAACTCTTACATGATGCTAAACATGTTGTCCATTTTACTGATGTATTTACTGATGTATGGTTCTTAAATGGTTCTTCTTAAAAGAACCATACTGATGTATGGTTTTTAAATGTTAATACCTATAAAGTCATTAGTCAGTTAATGATTCAAGAAAGAAAACAAACACTACCAGTAGCACCTCACAGTAGCCTGAACAGGCTGTAGAAAATACGACTGAATGCAAATCCAGTGACCCTTGACACCTAACCTGCAAAGTCATTTTCACTCATTTCAAGGAGAGGAGAGTGGTAGAAAAAGGAAACCCTGTGGAAAGAAACAAGAAGGGCTGAACTCAGCTGGTGTCTCTGTTATTCTGCCTGGGCACCTTCTGGGTGTTCCACAGAGGCCTAGTGTCTGCCTTGAATTAGCCTCCCTGTGGCCCCAAGATTAGTCCTCACACTTCACGGTTTTCCTCTGTGGCCCTGTGAATGACAATTATTCAGCTTTGGCACACAATCAGTGTGTTGCATAACTAGGAAGAAATCTAGCATGCATCCCCGCACTGTGAGGATCATGTTCAAGCAGTGTGGGCTGCCCTCCAGAACTGCAATGTCAATCAAGCAGCAGAAGATGCTTTCTTTCCATAAGGAGGGGAAAGATGGAGCAGTGAGGGAAGGAAACCACTTTATTAAAGCTCTGACTTTTTTATGCTGTAAACTTAGAGCAGAAATTTCTCAGAAATCTAAAACAAAATCTACATCTGACATTACAAGATCAGGTTCAAAGGATCTGGCACAAGATCTACTTTGATATATCCAGAACTAAGCATTGTAACTGACCCAGTGAGAAATAGATATTCTTGAAGTCTAAACTGGCTCATATTGAGCTTCATGAAAGTGTTGTGACATCCTTCTGACAAACCTGCCTACTGATTGCTTAATTTAATGATGTGAAGCAAAACACCCATAGCCCAAGGAAAAAAAAATCACAGAAATTTAGATATCATAAAAGAAGCTGAAGTCCAAAAAACCTTTAACATACAGACAGCATGGATGGAACCAGTAGCTTGTGTTAACTGGTATCTAAAGCAAAGGAATTGCAGGCATACTTCCTCTAAAGGACACAAAAAACCTGCCCATAGGCCTGTCTTCTACAGTGCATGTTCAGTTTCTCTGTTTAAAAATATAAGAGGACTTTTTTTCAGCTAGCATTTTCAGAGGTAGATCAGCTGGGGTTTAAAAGACTGCTCCATTGATCACAAGTCAATGATTCTGTTTTGGAACAGTGATTTTTACAGTTCCTGGACTCCTATGATCAGGTGTCCAAGGCTGTGGTTTACTTGTTTAAATTCTACTCAATTCCTCTTTCTGGAATAGTAACTGTGGTTTGCTGACTTAGCCATTTGCTGCTTTTAATCTGCTTTTGTAAAGGAAAGTTCAGTTCCATAGTTTAGCCTTGAACTGCCATTCTCCAGCTTCTTTAAATATGAAACATGTTCCTTCTGTATGGAATAACCTTACCTTGCCAATTGTATTAAAAAAAAACCAAACATTTTTATCTCTTGCCCTGCTTCACAAATTGTCTTGGGCTTGCAGTGCATGGGACAGAGTGTAGCCCTAGCAAACAGGCAGATAGATCTCCTTTCATAAGTCTCAATAGCACTGAACTGACATCAAAGACCTTTGTATGCACCAATGATGGTCCCACTTCATAAGCCTATACAACACTATAGAGAATAGAGCCAGGTTTTTATATCTAACTACAGCTACATTTCAGTGACTTTTATTAATTTTGTGCTTTCTTTCTCCACCACTCCAACTATGAACCCTTTGTCTAAAATGAGACATGCTCAAGGAGCTGAGCTTTGGGGTTTTTTTTAACCAATTTTTCTTCATGGATGTTTTAACTCATTGCCTATCAACTCTATTATTAAAAAAAAAAAATTAAGCTAGACGAGATATTTCCAAGACACTCGTGCTTTTTTTTTTCTTGGTCCTCACTGATTTGGAATGCAAGAATTCTTATGCTGAGATGTATCTACCCAAACTAACTTACAGAGATGTGTTAATTGCCTTGAGTAAATTGGCATTCAGGTAATTGAAGGGCAATTACTGAAAAAAAAAGTAGTCCAGTGTAGGCAAACTGTGGTTGTTCAAACAAGTAGAAAACATAATAATTTGGCTTTACGTTCACTGATATTATTTTCACAGCTACAATTCATGTGGTCTTTCGTTCATCTCACATTTGTTTTTCTTGAATGTAAAAGGAAAGTCTGCAGACGGATAAGTCCCTTGCAGGAAAAAAAAAATTATTTGAAGCAGAGTGAAAAATTTTACTTTCATTTTATTTCCACCTAACTGAAAAAGTACCCACTAAAGAGAAGAAACAAGAATTAGAATGATTTGTCAAAGATCGTCTGAGTTAGGATAGAAGTTGTAAACTGAGATACCAGTTATGATGGGTAAAATAAAGTGTAATTGAACCAGGACATTTTTATAAAGTCAAGCTGAAGAGCCCCTCACTTAAGAGTAAAATTTTCATAAAGAAAACTGGAAAGTCCAGAAACTTACAAAGACTGCTATAGCTGGCAGTTCAAGGAACCATTAGAGGCTATAGTGAAGCTAGATAATTCTTATTTACTCAGGATCTTCAAAAAGCACTGTCTAACAAGTTTTGAAACTTGGAAGCCAGGTGGGTTTTGTTGTGTGGTGAAATGTTCCAGCTAAATCCTTGAGCTTAACTGCTGAAACAGTGCCAGTTATGTCTTTGTAAGCAAGTGGCAGGTAGAACATTCATACCAAGTTGGGGCTTGTTTTAGTGATTAATGAAATTATGAAGGAGAAGGTTATAACCTGACTAGAGTAGATGTTCAACTTAAAAAAATCAGCTGAACTCATGAAATACCAAGATGGCATACTGAGGTAGTATTGCTAATATTATAACCCAACTATTCAAGCATTGCTGCAAATCACCCCCCAAATGTTAACAATGGCCCATTCAGCAGTAATGGAAAAATCCTACTGCTACGTCACTGGAGCATTACGTAACAGTTTGCAATCCGCACTTCGCCAGGAGAATTATTTTTAAGAACCTTGAACTATGAGTTATGATAGAGCATGAATGGAAACCAAGTAATTTCTTACAGAGACCCAAAGCATAGAACAGTGAAACAGTTAAGGAATGATTGACAGTGACCATGTGCTTTTTCTTGATGACTCTGAAGTAAGAGTTGCTGAATATAGGATCTCACTTTAACTGCATCATTAAAAATTCCAAGGAAAAGTTATGAATAGAAGGAATTGACTATTTTTCCCCATCTCTATTATGAGAAACTATTTCCTAGGTCCTCACACAGCTCTTCACCAAAACAATAGTTTTTCATTTATGAGAGTACTGAGGAAACCTGCACTCTTTCTACCAGTTCTTCTTGCACTTACAGTGAATCAGATACATCCTGAACTGGTCAATCCTAAGTAACTTTGCAAATATAGGTTCTTTTGCCAGTTAAATATTCTGGAGTCTCTGTTTAAACCAACACGTATTCACAAAATATGAATCAAAAGCTACAAATATACACTGTTAGAAGAACACTCTAAAAGCATAAACCTAGGCTCTTAACCATGTAAAATGCTTAATTACCTACTACTCCAAGGGTGAAAAATGTTTCCAAGGGGAACATAACTTCATTTTGCCAGTTTTGTACAACTTCTCAAACTTCTTTTCTAAGCCCAGTTTGGGTTCAGCATATGGATTGTGGATGCTGCCCATTCACTCTCCCCTTGAGCTCTGGGAAGAACAAGTAGTTGACATGGTTTTCAAAAGCTCACACAACACATCTGCCATCAAGGCAGATGGATCTACTTGCTCCTCTTCACTAACCATGTGTTCCCTCACTTCCTGATTCTCAGATAACCGCAGTGCGACTGGAGAAGCAGGAGTCACACTACAATTGAATTCTCTTTACAAGAAATCTTCTTTTGGGTTGAGGTTAGGGGTGGGAGGGTTAGTTATGCCCTAGGCAAAAGGGTGCAGGCAGGAACTAATTTGCAAGCAGCTGATGTTGTGCAGGCAGTGCCTCCCCATGTGCAAAGAAAATGAAAATATCAAGTTGATCACTACCATAAATCAGCGTCCTGACAGCTTTGTTAAGTTTGCTTATCATAGTAAATAAACATATCCAGTAGCATGCACAGCAGGATCAAACCTGTAGCAGCCAACTATTGTGACTGTGTATTAAAAAGCAACAGAAATGAATATAGATGTAAAAAGAAAAATCTATAATATAAATCAAGTGTTGGGAAGAGAACCTCCAAATTTAAGGTTGACTATGCATTTTTAGCTTCAAACTTTGTGATAAGGTTCTCAGATAAATCTCACATTCTATGGGGTTTTCCACCTATGTTTTAACTTCCTGTGTTGCATGACACAGTTGAAAAGAGATTTTACAAAGTCCTCAGAAGCCTGGCATACTTTCCTCTGTCCTGAGAGCATTAAATGAAGGTGACATAATGCTCGCATGCCCTACTTATTTTTATTAATTCCTAATTATTTTTTAAATCACCATTTATCATGGTCACAAGTAATCCTACACCTGCCAAAAGCCACTAAAACATGCAGAGTCAGGCATAAAAAATTATAGATGTTATTTGTTTATTTAGTCAGACATTCCTTCATGATTGTACTTAATGGTTAGAACTTCAGAATTGTATTATTTCTTGTGAAAACCTGCTCATTAATCTTAGGTTGTTGCATTTGCTCTGTACGAAGAAAGTATACATTTAATTTAGGGAGAAAAAGTTATCTTCAGGTCCATTATAAATTCAGACTGTTACAGTGAGACACACTTCCAAAATACATCCCACACCTACCCCTGCAGCTGAACCTCAGACCTGGCTGAGGTGGGTTATGTTATGATACCTCAACTCAGAAATGATGCTTTGGCTTCATAGAAGCTTTATCCTCCTTTTTGGAGGATGAAAACCTTACTGAACAACTTTGGAGGCAGAATGTGTTAGCTGCTGTTGAGAAACTCCAGGCAGTTACTATGTCCTCCCAGGAGTGCAAGCCTAGAAATATCCAGGGATGGCCCCATGCTTTCAAACGGAATTAAATAAGCTTCTCCATTTTCTGATAGGCTCTAGCAAACTACTGCCTAGCACCACAGAACCAAGCTGTAGATGACAACCAAGCTGAGTCTGAAGGGTCCCCCTCTGTAACTATATGCTGTACAAAGCATCCCACATAACAGATTACACAGCAAAGCAACTTTCAGCTGTTATTTTGGGTTGTCACGGCATAACAACAGGGTGCTACTTGTATGAGCTACCTGCAGCAAAGAGAACTACTGTTCTGTCTTTTTTCCAGTACTTGGAACAGGACGCTCCTGTTGTGCCTCCTTTCATATTAAATATTCCTTTAAAAATTAAGGACTGGAGGAAGTAAGGCAACTCCAAGAATTCTAACACCATGGCATTATCATAATTTGTGAGACTTCTAGGAAAATACTTTCAAAATTTTTAACAAATGCAAAGTCATGATAACAGACAAGTTCACACTGGATTAAAAAAAATCAAGGAAAAAAGAACAGTTATTGTCTCTTTTGGAATTTGTTTTCTTTTTTACTTATTTGCCTGGGGAACTTAGCTTAATTTGTAAGAGGCAATTAGAACCTTGACATTACATGCTTGAAGATCTTCATATTGTTGAAGGCTTTCTAGTTCAGCGCTTTAGACAATAAAAGTAATCCTACCTTCAAGCTAATTATTTTAAATGAAACAATCTGATTCTTAGATCCCTCTCCTCAGCAAGCCAAAACTGTATTTTCTTCAGATGACTTTTTAGTTACTTTTATTTTTCCCTTTGGAACAGGAGCATACATTAGTTTATTCCTAGACAGCCTTTTCTGTCACTAGTGGATATCACTATTCTCAAATCTCAGCCTTTTAGAATCCAGCTTTGTCTACCCAAAGGCTACCTTGTCCATAGAAGAAAAATGCACAAAAAGCTTTCCTTCCAAAGCTGTCTTTGCATTAGAAATTCAGTGTTGCATGGCAAACTACTGTTGACAGCAGGTTTTCAGTGAAGTTTGTAACTAAACACACAAAGAGACATGGAGAACATTGCCAAAGCAGACCCAACTGTGTCCTTGCTGTTTGAATGTCTGCCGAGGGGTGTGAAAAGGGAAACCAGCAAGTTAATCAGCTCAATTTCTCCACTAAAACAAAAGTCCAGGCAACAGGAATGCCTCCTTTCCTCCCTCCAGTTTTCTGTAATAGTCAAATAAACTACTTAAGCCCAAGAACTAATGCAGCATCAGGTCCACTTCACATGTGAGCTTTGATTGCAGACGGAAGAGGCAAACCTGAGTTAACATTGTTATCAGTGCTTTTGGCTCCCCAAATTTCTAAGCAGGAAAGGGAGGATAAAACATATTTGAATCATCCTACCCACAACTGGATTTACTACCCACATTTCCATAGCGTGCCCTTGTGCATCCTCTCAAGCACGGGCTCTGTACAAGTGTGAGTCAGCCTGGGAAACTCTTGTCAATGCCAGGTGAGATATGAAGAGAAAATAATACAGCTTTATTTGGAGGTTAGCATTTTGTTTCTATTTGCCAACCCTTGAAGCTCAGTGCAACTATATCTGAGAGTGAGCACTATATGACATAAAAGGAAGCAAATAAGTGTAGTGTTTTCCCACAATATTTTCCTTCTAGCAAACTTCTCAGACCTGAAGCAAACTTTTAGTTGGAGTAGCCTTCAGGAAATCAACTTGCTGACCTGCCATCCTCAAATGCCTCTGTGTATAATGCTATAATCCCTGTGAGCAAATCAATTATCCACTGGAGCAGAAGCTCTGCAGGCCTACACAAAAATGCAGGACCTGTCTCAATAGTCTATCTAGTCATTCCTGTCTGAACACAGGGGAAACAAAGAGGTATAGCATCCCTTCTGTCCCTTTTTGTATTTGCAGTATAATTTACTGATCTTTTTACTCTCATTATCGCTATTGAGATCAGTGACTTCTGAGATGTCTATTATTGCAGGCATTGCAATCAGGTCTCCTTCTAACTGTTCACTGAAGCCTTTTGCACAATTCCACTTTTCTTCACTTCTGACACTGACAAATTATTATTGCTTGAATTGTTTACTGTTTTCCTTTGTGGACTGAACTATATGTTATCCCTAATTTCAATAACATGGGTTTAACTATTTCCAAGAGTGCAATTTTTAGGGGGAAGCAGAAATAAATTGTTCAAGTCATGTTGGACAAGACAGAAGTTTAGTAACCTTTCTTGCTATAGCTCCAGGCTTTCTGATCTCCATGAAAAGACACTCAAATTACGGCCTTTGAATTACTGTGTAAGCATTTTATATGTAACTCATCAGAGATAGTCACAAGTTCTGTTTAACTCATTTTCTGGATGCCTACTTTGAAGGCTGATTTTTGAATTTCCTAGGTGCTGGTCAGATGTGACTGCAGCCATTCTGTATTGCATAGATCAAGCTAATCCATAGCATTAGAAGTCAGGTCCCAGACATCTCAGATTTTCCAAATATGAATTGATAGGTTTAGCTTAATTTCTCTGCACACTGGTTTCCAGGATGCAAACACTTAGTTTCATTGGTAAGAATTCTTGACACAATTTGAAAATGCACTGATAAGAATTTTTCTTTTTTTAAATACACTTTTGAGGAAATTAACAATGCAGTGTTTGAAGCACTGTCTGACTGCATGAAATTACTTTGACCAACAGCAAAAAGTATTAATTGTGATTAATTGGAAACTCCAAGAACAGTATCTATCAATAAATATTGAAAAGGCTATGTAGAAAGAGAAGCACGTGAATGTGTGATTGAGTAAATCATTTTCAACATAGGTACATAAGGCACTCGCTCAAGCTCATGCTGACAACCTTACAGAATGCAACTTCTTTAGTAATTGAATATGCAAACTTATTAATATCCTCTCTTAGCAGAGGAAAGCTTTATGTACACACTTTACACTGCTGAACTTGGAAGACCCCAAGCAAATTTTGACGACTGTATTAAGCACTGTAAGAGCATAATCAAAATCTCTATGCTAGTAAGGCCCTGTACTGATAAATGTTATTGCAATCAAAAAAAGAGTGATACTAAGACCAGAAAGATAGATATTTTTCTTCATTCTTCCCCTTCTCAGACTTTTTAAAATTTTTCATTTCTTTATGTTTAAACATTCACCACTTTATTTGTGGCAAAGAACATACTTTAAACTTCTCTGGCACCTAGAGTCAAAGATGGGGTATTGAAATTTAAATAAATAAATAGCTCAATCTTAATATCGTGACAAAAAGTACTCTATGTTTTTTGCCTTGTTCCAAGAGAAAGAGTTCATTCCACACACGGATATAAATTAATATATTAAAATATTAATATTGAATTTGTCACTGTTGTATGGCTGTATAAAAGCAGCTTCAAGCTAGTTTTACTTCTACATTGCTACTAGGGCTGTTCAGACACACCTTTTGTTCCTTACAGATAATTCTGAAAGAGGCTATACATGTTTTCCTATTGCTTTTTGTGTTCAGAGCCATGTGTAAAAATGTACCATCTGACATTCCTATTGACCTGTGTCTTCACACTGTTTAGAGTGCTCCTAAAAACTATGTACTGGATTAAGTAGATTAGTATTTTTCTAACATGCAGATGAAGTGACTAATTGCTTTTATACATAGTAAAATAATCAATTAATGAACTAAGTTCCATTATCCACACACATTCTGTGCATATACAAAGGTGAGCTACTGAATATTGTTGAAAATTCCACTTGCCATGGATTCTGCTTTAGAATACTTTTGTCATAACATTTTTTCTATCATCCATATATATCCATTTATAATTTCATATTGTAATTGGAACTACAACATATGCAGGAGAAACAGTTCAAAATTATTCCAATTGCAACATGAAGACACTTATATGTTTTGGAATTAAAAACACCCAAACTTCTTGGTAGTGTAGAGCACAAACAGTATTTCACTGTTTCTAGCTACGAGCAGATAGTGTAATGTGACTAAGAGCTACTGCTGCTTATTACTTGGAACTGCAGTTGAAGAACAAAATAAATTTGTTCAACAGATTGAGGAGGAGGGGGAAGGGGGCAGGGACAGAGAGGTGGGGAGAGGACATGGAGAAAGACAACGAGATAAACAAAACATAATACATTCCAAAGTAATAAAACTCCCTGGTAAAACCCCAGCTAACATTTTTAAACCGTCAAGAATAAGAAAGGAAATAGAGTCAAAATACAGTCAGGAAAGAAAAGTAGGACAGAAAGGGGATTTAGAAGTTTTGAATACTTTGTGAAAACTAGAGATGGACCATACAAGAAGGCTTGATCCAGATACTTCTAAATTTTGGAGGACACTTGATAGCTTGAACAGGATTTAAGTTCTACAAAATTGCTTTTTTATAATGGACTTACAGCTAAACTCCAGGATAGTTTGAGAGTGTCTTTCAATTCACATCCTGAATCTTCCACCCATGTCTGCTGGAAATCTTACATTAACACAATTGTTGAAAAACCATGCGGTGAGCCAAGATTCTGTTTTCACCAGCTCCTGAGCTGTTCTAGGCCACCACTTTTGTCTGCTGGAAATAGTGTGTGAGGTTTGACCTGGGCAGCTTGAATGCCTTTCTGCAGCACACAGACAGAGGTTTTATTGTAAGCTTCCATTTTCAGGACTTCAGTCCCTCCTACACAGTTCAGTAACCAGTTAATTTATATATTCTGCCTGAAGCACTCCCTCTGGCTTCATAATACAATCTCTGAAATGAAGAAAACGTACCTAAAAGCGGATACAGCCATTCCCAGGCCACTTATTCAGCTCTAGGCTGCCTGCTGGCATGAAGACACTTGCAGCCAGCTCAGTGTCTCAGAGCAGTCTGCAATGCTGAATGATGGTCAGCCCTCTGCTGTGCTCTCCAAGCAGCCACCTTCCCACAACACAGCACTTTGCTGCATCAGTTTTTCCACTATTTTCCCTATGTGGCATCCCTGTTCTTTCCAGGTCACTGAAAGATTTTACTTTGGAATCAGCTTGCTTGCTAACAGGTTTTGTACTTACAGAAGACTGAAGTGGGCGGATTAAAAAAAAAGGACAGGTTGGTTGAAAAAATAAGGACTCTAGCTTATGAGTGCTAGAGGTAATTTCTACACACTTTTTTCCTTGTGTAAAGTTCAAATGGTGGCTTAGAAGGATGTAAATTCCAATTCCTTCTTTTCTCTGCAATTTTAGTGATTCTGGTGACTTCTGTACCCTGTGACTCTTTTGGCATGTACTATGACAAACCTCACACAGGTGCCCTTTCCTGTCTGGGGACATTGACAAGGTCTCTGCTCTTTCTGCTACCTAACTCCTCCAGCAAACTTACCTGAAGTAAACCAGTAGATCCAAAATTATTTGGGGGACATATGGTCATGAACAGTGCAATGAAAATAATAGAGCTGAAGATCAATACAATTATTGTACAACACCACCCTCCAACCCCCCCAAAATACCTACACACCCCAAATCATGCAAGAGGAATTGAAAGGACTTTTGGGCTCACTTGGTCTAGGTTTAAGAACTTTCCAATGTGCTCCATATGTCATCCCCCTACAGAAAGGGGAACAATAGGGACTGCCATTGAAGTTGATAACCCCGCATGTTTGCTAAGCAGCTTTTTCTTAGCCCCTGAGTCTTACATACTAACAGTTACCTCCCTGATATCATGAAGGTATTTGCACAAACATTGGCAAAACAGTACTATACTAATATAGTGTCTTTTCTTTCAATAAATAATGGGCTGTGTGGCCACAGGTTTGTGCCTCTGGACACGGGAGTGGAAAACAGATTTCCTGTATTTCTAGAATTTTTATGATCTCAAAAAGTTGAACTGAAAAATTGAAGCATTAAGCTTTTCCCACAAGCAAGAAACAAGCCTGTGTATCCTAAGTGGGACTATCATTTTTTTAAAATAAATACTCAGCTTTAAGATTACTTTTTCTTTTAAAATATGAACTGTCCAACATTGTCAAATGGATAATAGCTTTAAATTTTAAAAAACCCTGATTTTAAAATATAAATTTGAATGTTTTGACAAATTTTTTAAAAATGTTATTTTTTAACTGGATGATTCATCAAATCTTATACATAAACTGAGGTTCTACTATAGGTCCAGTTACAGAGAACTACTCTTCCGGATAATTCCAACAACAAATCATTCAAAATTTTGGCGTTACCCTATCACGCTTCTATCAGTTCAAAACTGCCACAGACTAACTATTTTATAGGTGCACAATTTTCAAAGCTGCAGTAATTTTCTGTATTTTGTTCATGAACCACATTTTAAATGTGGCATCCCTTACCTCATTCTGAAGGGATAGGAAAAGAAAGAAGTATTTCCTTTTCTCAGAAAAATAGCCACATTCTTTTTCGTCACATCTCAGTTTTAGTAAGAGTCTCATCAGAGACTTATGGGGGGGTCCTTCTGCAGTGTTTTCCTGGAGGCACGTGTTAGACTCATTATCTTGTACCTCCCTTGTGATCCTGGTGAGACTAACACAGGAGCGAAAATTTCAAGCAGCATTTCCCAGAGAAACTGGCTGGCAGGTGAAGACAGGCTGATGCTTCTAGCACAGGAATACAATGTAAGAAAGAAAACAAGCTGATAACTTGCAGTCCATGATGTTCACACTGATCATAAGGGATCTAGGAATTTGGATAGCTTTAGCTTTTTAAAAAGGCAAAAAAAAAAATCAGCATGAAGACTGCAGATTACTTTATTCCACTATCCAATAATTCTATTTATATTAAATCAACAAAAGTAGTGAGACACCAAAATAGAAGTTTTTTCTTTAACTGTGATTCAGGAGGGGCTTGGAAAAGTAATCTATATGAGAGCCAACATATATTTCTTTTTTCATGTAACATATACATTTTGCAAAATCAAGCTGCAACTTTTGGTTGCCTTTTATTATGATTTTTATTACCTTCTGAGCAATTCCTTTCAAGAAAAAAATGTTTTATGAAAACACTCTGGCAGGAAGACCAGAATATGTTTTTGGATCTCTAAGGAGATTTTGTCTCATGATTCATCCTGCACAAACTGATTCCAAATTATTGCTTTTTATGTTCAAATATTTTCTTATGTAAGCAGAAATTCATATACTCATGGCATGGGAAAAATGTGGTAAATCATATTCCAATGCACACATACAACCTGTCATGTTTAACTCCCAGGGATTTTTAAATAGCCCAAAGAAAAACACAAATAAAATGAAATGCAAATAAAGCTAATTCTAAAAGTAGAAAGAAAAAATGTGTTTCCCACATATATTCCTGAAATGTTTCACCAAAATAGTATTTATTATATACAACTTAGATATAGGTTTTCATAGTTTTATTGACAATGACCAGCACTTAATTTTCAAACCCTACATGTAATTCACCAATCCTCAAAATTTTTCTGTAGTAAGCAAGCAAATTTTATTTTAGAAAGATGGAAAAAAAAAGTACAGTGAACTACTTCATTATGGCTAAACTTAAAATCAGTGGAGAATCAGTTCTGAAACCTAAGGGTTCTGAGAGTCATCTCCAGCATTGAAGCGATTGTGTGCGGCAAAGGAGGTGGACTCACCTCAACCAGGGCACACCCCAGCCTCCCCCTCTAAAGACTAGATGCCCAAGGAGGAGACACTCTGCTTGGGCACATCTGAGCCTCTCACTGACCAACACTAGTGCTGCCATTGCAGCCAGCACAAGGAGGAATTTCCTCTCCACCCTTGCTTCCTTTTCTGCAGTACAAAGATGCTTCCTCAGAAACTCATCCAGCTACTGAGCCTTGCCTCTTGCTCCTTCACCTGTCCCTCTAAAATTCACTGAAATTTTCCTAATAATTTAATAAGATTAGAGTATGTCTAACTCAAAGACCTGTTAAATTTGGATTTCATCCCATCTCAAGGCTTACTTTTGCCACAAGGCATACCAAACACTGCCAGACAGTAATGTGCAGCCAAGAAGATGGATTCATTGGTTGATAGCTATTCTTCTGTAGATGAGCTCATCCTACCACTCCCCAATTCTATGAATTTCTTCATCCACATGTTGTCTCTTGTAATTCATCTAGGTTTCAATCTTCTGGAAGAAAAGTAAACTCTTTTCGGTATCTTGGTATTATCTCTATGAGAATCCCAGCTCCAGAAAGGGGGTCAAGGGTGCCTCTGCAACATAAACTCTTACTTTGTTCTCCACAAGTTACTGTCCTATTATAATAAAAAGCAAGAACTGATACCATTATAACCAAATCTTAGAACTTCTCCTTGCTGTCTTTAAATGTGTTCTCATAGACTCCTCATTTCATTGATAGGTGTTTTGATTTTTGTTTGCTAGTTCTTACAGCTCTTCATCTGCTGATAGAGAAATAATTTCCCTCCCAGCTAACCAGGCTCCACAAGGCATTTAAATGTACAGAACAACCATAGGCCTGTTAAGGAGCCTAAGGGCTCCCCTGGTCCCTCCTGATCCAGTCCACAGTACACCCACTAATCCACAGTAGTTCCAAAAGTGCATTATTGACAGATGTTCACCCAGCATAACTGTGAAAACTCCTCCAAAGTGCCTATGAACAACAAATTTTCCAGTAGTCTAAAGAAACTTACCAGTATCTTTACTGTTTGAAAGGTTTTCCTAACATCTAATCTGTGCAATATAAGCTCATTGTTGCTACTACTTGGACATGTTAAAAAAAGAATTCTTTGCAGTTTGCATCAGTCTTCAAAATATTTGAAGACTGTCATCCTATCTTTACTGCATATTCTCTGTTTAGATTAAACACACCTCAATTAAGGCAACAGTCCATCAGTCAGAACAACGTAAGTCATCTGACTGTTACCTATAGGATCCTACAGGATATTGCCAGAAGCTTTCTCTACATCCGCAGGAGCCAATGAGACTGGCCACAGCTGAGACCATCAGCAGCAGCACCAGAGCCTCTGGGATAAGACATTAGAGTAGGGGAAAATTACTGCTGCCTGACAGCACCTGTAAGAGAGGAATGGGTATAGGTGAGACAAACAGCTCTGCAGACTGGTTCAGTGAGGAAGGGGAGAAAGAGGTGCTCCAAGCATCACAGCAGAAATTCCTCTGTAGGACAGAATAGGAGGGCAAGCTCCTTACCTTATATTTCCAAATGGCTCTCTGTACTAGAGGAGCGGGGCAAGGCTCTTTCCTTCCATTTCCAAAAGGCTCTCCATACGTGAAGAGAGCAGATGAGAGTGGAAAGTTCCTTTTCTTCTATTTTGAAATTGCGCTTCATATGCTAGGAGAGAGGCAAGTTTGTTAGCAGATGAGAGTGGAAAGTTCCTTTTCTTCTATTTTGAAATTGTGCTTCATATTCTAGGAGAGAGGCAAGTTTGTTACCTTCTATTTCTAAACAGCTCTTCCTACTCAAAGAGAGGGGCAAGGTTCTTACATTTCATTTCTGAATGGCTCTTGGTACTTGAGGGGAGGAGAGGGGTAAGGTTCTTACCTTCTATTTCCAAATGGCTCTTTGTGTTCGAGGGGAGGAGAGGAGAAGGGCAAGTTTATTACCTTTCATTTCCAATTAACCCTTCAGACTCTAGGGGAGGATAGGTGAGGGGCAAGTTTCTCACCTTCCATTTCCAAGTGGCCCTTTGTTCTTGATGAGAGGAGAGACTAGAATTCCCCACCCCTGCAAGGTCCTCCTCCTTCAGGTTCTCTTCCTCAAAGTTTTCTCTGGGTGGTCAACCCACCCCTTTTATCACATTTACTGTAATTACTCACAGCTGTGACCCATTAAGGGCAAGGCTGTTACTCTTCTTTTGTAGTTAGCACACCTGTGTCTTATAAGGTGCCAGGTTGCCTGTTAAGATAATTAGAGCTCATCCAGTATTTTCTGTGTTTCTTCTTTTAAACTGTTTTCTAGCCAGTTTCCATCAATAAGGGACAACTCTGTGGAAAAGTATTTTTTTATTTAGGAAAGATTTTCTTAAGTATGTCTTACCCTTTAGCTGAAGAAGTAGAGGAAGCATCAAAGTAATTTTACACTTGTATAGTAAACATAAACTTGGCACGTGTGCTATACAGTAGATTTGCTTGCTGTGAGACCATCTGATTTATTGGAGTTGAAGTCAGACAGCCAGGTAGGTTTAACATATTTTGTCACAAAAAATCCAAGATTGTCTAGACAAAGATGCTATTTTTGGCTCAAAACCAGTGTTTGCCTGCACATCTTTGAGGTGCAGCAGAATGCTCTGGTACTACATCAATGTATATTTGTGTCTAAGCATGTGTCAGCAGTGTGCTGGCTTTCTGGGCTTTGCTAAAAAAACTGCAGCCAATTGACAAAGGAAAATGATTACTCATCTTTGTCTGATATTCATTAGATCACATTTTGAATACTCCCAGTTTTGGTTCCCAGTGCAAGATGTTGGTAAACAGAAGTGAATTGAGGGAAGACCAACAGAATGGTCAGGGCTGGCACACCTGCCCTGTGAGCAGATGCTGCAAGAGAGAGGTTTTCAACCTACAGACAAGACAGCTTTCAGAGCACCCTACAGCAGTCTGTCCGAATCCACAGAGAAGTTAGCAAGAATGATAATTCTTCTTATGTTGGGGCATGGTAGATGAATGAGAAGCAACAGTCCCATACTAAAAGGGGAGAAGTTCCAAGAGGAAAAAATTCTCCAAGCATCTCTGTGACGATGGCAAAGTGCTGGGACAGGCTGCCCAGGAAGTTGTGGAGATTTTGCCATGGAAGCTTTAGACACCTGACCCAACAAAGCCCTGAGCAACTTGGTCTAAATGATGAATTCACTATTAACTGAGGGGGACATTAGAGCAGATGGCTATCTGAGATCACTTCCAACCTGAGAGGTCCTATGGAAGGCCATCTTCCAAATTATCTAATGATTACCTTGGGTTATGCAAGCCACTGAATATATTCCCATTTTCTTAAGGAAGGTCTAAGCGCAGAACAAATCCATGAAAAGTATCACAAATTATAATGTGGGGGAAAATGCAACAATTCTGACTGCAAAATGATAACTGTGAATGGAATTGGTAACAGGATATCTTGATTGCTAGCAGGAACACTTAAGACTGTGACTTAGAGAATCTCTAGCTCTTTTGACAGCTAGATCACATTTTCTTTAGGAGCCAGTGTTGATCAAGATTCAAACAGGAATGGTTCAAGTCTTAAAGCTTTGGTCTTCAGTTCATGTAATCCATATTTTAATTTTAAAGGGCTGTATCTAATTAGCCCATTATGCATTTTTCTGTATTCTCAAATGTTTAATAATAAATGATGAAGGAAGCTGCAGGTCAGATTAATTAGTATTTTTGACTCTGTGTGTGTGCATTAGCATTACTGAATGGTCTGGTACTGCTTAATTAAGCCCACAACATAATTTTTTGCATTGATTAGGTACCATGCAGGTGCCCCAAGTTCAGCTATTCAAAGTTATGGAAGACATCTAAGTCAGAGGTTACTGCTACTGCGCCTACATGTTAGTAAATGCCCCAAATAAAACAGGCCAGGATTTTTCCCATTAAATAAAATAGACATGAGAGGTTTTGCTGGAAAAGTGCCATATACTTGATGAAATTCGTCAGGCTAAATACTCTTTTTTTATTTCCCCTGAAACATAGCAGGAAGCCTTTCTGCATAGGGCATTTGTTGGTACACAACCGACCTATTGAAGAGACAAAAGTCATGACTGTAGGCAATGTGAATATGTGGACTCTCTGACTGAAGGACAGACCTCTGCTGGAAGGTTATGTACCCGTAGCTTCCATTCCACCCAGAAGCCCATTTGTGTTG
>VWZV01012873.1:0-43869 GCA_013397155.1 Irena cyanogastra | reverse complement strand
AAATATATAGAGGGAATGCTTTGTAGGAAACTTTCAAAGAAATTACACAATCTAGAAAGTCCACAATCTAGAAGAATGTTAGGCTATTGAGTCTGTAAACAGCCATGTCACTTCAGCTGGTGAGCAAAGAATTTTCAGACAAACTTTTTATTAATTAGATTAAAATGGAGTTTAGTGCATATGGATTACATGCTTCCTAACATAAATGAAAAATACCCAGCTCCTTGTAGTTATTACAACAAAAGCACATATATTTTTTATATTGCTTAACATATTTTTTCCCTAAAATACTAGGATTTTAAATTTTTTTTTAATTTTTAAATTCAGGAGTGTGTAGTAATGTTGGGGTTACAATCAAAACCAGACTAATTTCTGTTGACATTATTATTTAGATGTATTGATCATTGACATGTAAGTGACAGATAGAGTGTTATGCTAGTGACCTCATCCACTTATAGATAATGATTGCCTTTTATTTGATCTTTTATTTTAATTTTGAAAGAAGAATCAAAACCAGAAAATATTTTGACAAAACTTTGTCAATTGATCATTCTGTTGACCTTACTGTATCTGTAAGCGCTAAAGCTTATTTCCATATTCTGAGGAGAATCCTTAGCCTCGTGATTTTTAAAGTCAATATACAATACTCTACTGTTCTGTAGTTAATTTGAAAATCACAGAACTGGAAGTCTTGGTAATCCCAGTGGCTTCTATTGCAACATCTCTGTGCTTTTCAGCACAAGTGAAATTCCTAAGGCACTAATCTGACAAAGGATTATAAGGAACTTCAGGATATTCACAGACAGTGGCATAGGGAAATGCCAGCAATGCATGGTTGAAAACTGTAGGAAGTTTCCTTCCTTCTTGATATTTGGAAAATAAAACAAAATTAACAAGTAAGCCATATAAGGGTTTACATTACATAAAAACCATGTCAACTGCAGTTTATAAGTAAATGATAGAATTTTGAATAAGGACATTTAGTTATTTATGGAATAAAAATCAGACTAGATTTATTTCTCAATAATGTATTAACTTACCTCCATACCAAGAATAGAAAATGGACAATTCTGCTGTGAAGAAAGCCTGTATTCACTGTTTTGAATATAACCTTTTATGCTACAGAATGTGTTCTAATTAGCAACTTCCAAACATACTGTGTATGCATATTGCAAGTAACAAATATGGAAATTAGAGGTGTTTTGTTATGTCAAAATTTTTCTTTCTTTTCTCTCCAGTCTCTGTCTCTCTCTGACAGCTCTAAAATTAATGAGATTGGATATTCTACCTTATAGAATGTAGCTGTCATGTCATATTTATGAAGTTGAATAGTGTAAATCTGTACATTCATAATGCCACATTTGATCTTAATTTTAGACCATGATATGGTAATATAGAAAAATAAAATAACAACTTTAATTATATGTAGTTTTACTTATAGATTAATTGAGTACTTTTCGGAGATGAGTTGTAGAAAATAGCTCTGGATCCCAGTATCCCAAGTATCCTAAAGCAGTGCAGTGGAATTTACTGAAATATGGCAGACTTTTAATTTTCATTCCTCATTCCTGAGTATTATTTGAGTTTTCGCAGTCTGCTACAGAATTCAAATGTGATGTGAGAGTCTTTTTATCTTTATGTGCCCAAGGAGACCGCAGGTGTTTTAAGACTGTGTTTGCCATAGATAAACTTGTTTGTTATGGTTTGAGAGGACTTCATTTCAGGGAATTTAAGATTAAATTAGCCAGATAGATTAGATCAGGGCTAGATCAGGAACCTGATTTCAGCTTTAGCTGGTTTTCAGGTTATTTCTGTGGTTATTGCACAAGATCACAAGCTCATCCCATTTTAAAACAACTGCTCATGTTAGCTGCAGTAAATTTCAATCTGAATTTGCCTTTTGCAATATTAACTGTAGCCATCAAACTTTCACATTATCGAAGTTGACCAAGAGATCTATCTTCTTTCTTGTCAGAAATTCATGAGATAAGGGTTCAATTATGATCTTCAGGATTTAATTATGATCTTTGCTTTATTTTTCACTAAAATTTTATTATATATAGTTTAGCTTGAAGAAATCTATACTAATTTTAGAAGTAAGTATCCCCACCCCCATTATTTTCATTTAAATTATTTTTATTTACTGCATTGCTATGGAACTTGTTAAAAAGGAGTGGCTGTGCTGTTAACCTGGCATTAAGACCTGCAGGTCTTACTTCCAAGAGTAAATCCCATGGTTCTTAAGATATTCAGGAGAATTTAGGATTTATAAGCAAAGATGAGTTATTCTGCTTTTTGTCTCTGTTCAGAAAGCTCATTCTGATGCAGCAGAGCCTTCCAAAGTGCTGCAAATTTGAGCCATTTCTTTAGCATAACTAGTGGGGCATATTAAGATTCCTTAGAAGAGATTTCTGACAGGAGCACCTTGGTCCTTTGGAAGAATTCAGTTTTCTCTTAATGATGTGCCAGAAGGGATGTATGTTGATCTTCACTTATTCTCTGTGAGACAAACCTGATCTTATCAGAGAACCCCAAAATACACAGTTTTAGGACATCATATATGAGCATGGTATTCTGGAAGTCATTCTATGCATTTGCGCATTTGGAAATAGGCAAGTAAAAACTGAAGCTCTTTATTTGTTTTGTAGCACATGGTGATTTTAATCACTGTAATTGTAATATAAAAACTATTATTTTCGGTGGTTTTTTTAATAAAATATTTTGTGTAATTCTTGAGGAAAAAACTTGCATGCTATTAAAAATTCAGATGCCATTAAAAATTCAGATGACCTCTGCATAGGGAATACTGATAAATTGCTGACTGCACATCAACAAAAAATTTAAGTACAAAAATTGGCATGTAACTTATCTGTTTCTAAAAATGGTGACAGGAATGTGTTTGCACATGTAATCTAGCTGGCTACATAGTTTAGCTGATACTTTATTTAGTATTTAAGTCCCTTCCTCATTTTATTTGTTCAGAAATCATTTTAAATCCTTACAAGGTGTATAATGTCTTTTAATAAATAAATGAATATCTGAAATGTTGCTAGGCAGTTTATAACTTTTAGTGTCTTAGAAGAATTGATAGCGACCTTCACACATGGTCTATTTTTCTGCACTTCACCTTAAATCTAAATGTCAAATTCTGGAGTAGCTTCTGAGCTACTTCAATTAGAGAATGTTAAGAAGCTGAAATTGTTTATTTATAAACTATAGAAATGTTGTTCACCAGAATAAGCAGTTATTTTGTCACCCATATGTAGATTTATATTTTTCTAAGTTATTTTTTGGCCTCTAGTACTTTTCTAAATGAATTTACTCTCAGCAGCCAGAGGACAAGGTTGCATTTCAAATGTGCTGAAAAGGAGAAAGCAATACAATATATGCAGGTACTCAAGATCTGCACTATCAGTACAATGAAAGTTTCCAGTCTATAACATGCCACTTACTACTTCTAAGATGTATGCCTTCAAAACTTTTATGCCTAAAATGATCCCTTCAAAACTTTTTTCCACTCTATTTGGCTAAATAGTCCATTTGCAGCCATAGTGTTCTAGCGATTTAGATCAGCTACAGCTCTATCCATATTCACAAATAAATGAATGGTTTGGGTTGGAAAGGGCCTTAAAGCTCATCTCATTCTGACCCCCTGGCATGGGCAGGGACATCTTCCACTAGACCAGATTGTTCGGAGTTCCATCAAACCTAACCTTGAACAGTCCCAGGGATGGGGCATCCACAACTGCTCTGAGCAATCTGTGTCAGTGCCTCAACAGCCCCACAGGCAAGAATTTCTTCCTAAAAACTGATCTAAACCTACTCTCTTTCAGCTGGAAGTCATTCTCCCTTCTCCTGTCACTCCATGTCCTTGTAAATAGTCTATCCCTGTAATTTATTAAGATTTATGAGAACCATAGCAAGTTTCCAAGGCCCATGTAATTCAACAGATCATTAAATACATACCTCCTATTGAAATACTTGCAAGCTCTCTATCTGCTTTTTTTGACCTCATACAGTCTGGTATTAAGTAAACGCCTCCACTGATGTATCAAAGTCTTATTGTTTTGTAAATTGACTAGCTCTAAACATTTTGATAATTGCTGCATAAATAGTTTATCTGGAGGGAAAAATTAGTCAAGAATCAACTCCTTTGTATTTGATTCAGAGAGAGAAGACAGTTCTTACTCAAATATATGCATTTTATGAACCTGACATGACACATTTTCCTTTGCACTTTCCATTTTACTTTCTTCGCACATTTCATTTACTGCCCACCTGCATTTGGATTCCTCCTCACTCAGGCACTGTGACTGTCTCAAGCCATGTCTGAATATCACACAGCATTTGTTGTTTCCTCCTTTCTGCCTCCAGAAGTATCTGGAGTGTCTTTGATACAGTGTTTACTGCTAAGGTAGAGAAATGGTAATGACTACTGAGCCCTTCAGAGGGAGTCAGTGTCTATTCATTAATATAATGATAATGTTCACCTTTAAATAAAAGGAAATAAACATACAAATTTCTAAAGAGTGTTTGCTCCTATCTAGATGGTTTATCCACGATGACCTGGAGTCAGGTGTACTCTAACACAGGTCAGCTCTAACCCTGAAGGGCTGTTATCTCTTGCATGCGCCTTTCAAGGACCAGCACAGCAATCCTGCCACTGCAAGTAAAAGTGATGATGCTCCTAGTCCTCAGCTGCCTCCAGGAAGATTGTGTCTTCCAGATTTTCTAGGGTTCTCACTTCAGAAGGTACATTTTGGGCACTGATTTTGAGCTGTATTCATACTGTGTCCATTGATCTGGATACTTTGATTCAATGTGCTCAGTCAAAGAGAGACCCTTGGAAGCAAGCACTGAGGAGCAGGAATCATGAGCACTGATGTGGCTACATCCACAGAGGGAGGCACAAGCTGCAACAGCAAATGTTGTCCTTCTATTTACCTCAGACTTGAGACCCTGTCCTCTGTACTGTGCTCTCCAGCATGTCCCTTGTGGTCTATAATAGTCAGATCCACTCATTCATCATCTGGGATTCCACTATGTTTAACCACAGACCATGAAATTGTTTAGTTTGGAAAAGAACCTTAACATAATTGAGCCCAGTTCTCAAACCAGCACTGCCAAGTCCACCACTAAACCATGTTCCCAAGTTCCACATCTACACATCTTTTAAATACCTCTGGGGATTGTGACTCAACCATTTTCCTGGACAACACATTCCAGGGCCTGTCAGCCTTTTTGGTGAAGGATTTTTTTCCAGTTTCAATCTAAACATACAGATGCAACCTGAGACCATTTCCTCTTGTTTTAACACTTGTAACTTGGAAGAAGAGATCGACTCCCACCTCACTAGACCCTCCTTTCAGAAACACATAAAGGTCTCCCCTGAGCCCCCGTTCCCCAGGCTAAATACCTGCTCCAGCTCCCTCAGCTGCTCCTCATCAGACTTGTGCTCCAGACTCTTCCCAACTCTCTTCCCCTTCTCTGGACATGGTCCAGCACCTCAGTGTTTTTTAAGTCATGAAGGGCTCAAAACTGAACACAAGATTTGAGGTGTGGCCTCACCAGTGCCAAGCACAGGGGAGGGTAACTGCCCTGGTCCTGATAGCCACACTATTTCTGATATAGGTCAAGATGCCATTGGCCTTCTTGGCCACTCAGGTACACTTGGAAGTCATCTGTGGACATCATCAATTTTTCTTGATCCTCTCTTTATTACAGAGGAAAAATCTACAAGCTAAAGATGGCTTCAGTAACCCACATAAGGGAAACTTTTTCAAGTGTGACTTTGCCTGTAAAAGTGGGTTGCTGTGAGAAGAAACAAAACCAAATTGAACTGAACCAAACCAAATCAAACCAAATTTTGGTGTATATTTCTGCTTTCTACTTTCTAATGCCTACGCATGAACAGAAAGAAGAAAAATGCAAGCAAATCTATTTTTGTAGCACCCTTCCCTCAGAGACCTTAACCCACAGAATTCTTCAAAGCAAATCTTTGAAGAAGTCAGAGAGGCCTACAATCTTAGAGTGAACAATCTGAGTTGTTTCGTCTTCTCATACTCTTGGGTTTTTATTGTGGACTTGGTCTGGTGGTACCTTTGCAAACCATTATGCTCCCTCAGCAATCACCAGAGAAAGCCAATTAGAAAGATGTTATGGCTATGCTCCTGATATGGCTACTCAGAGCTACAGCCTGTTCAGGTGACTATTAAGTGACTGTTAGGTGTAACAAGTGACTAGTAATTTACTTCCATTCCAAGAGTGCTAATTTTGTCTTACATTGCTCCCTGTCGGTTTTTTTGTTAATAATATTGCTTACAAAGTTGGTATTTTTATTAGAAAACCAGTATTCTGGATTTTTCAAGATGATCTCCTTCTATATTTTAGTCTTCAACTCCATCTTGTGATCTGATACAATGATTCCAAATGTTTGAACATATAAGTTCTAGGTAATTATCCATAACTGGCCAGTTAGGGAGCCAATTAATAAAGCATTGCTTTTCCTGTTGCACTATTTCTGAAAAGACAGATTTAAAAATTTTATAGATATAATTACTGGTGATTCCTCAACTTTTCCAATATCTGCTGTAAATGTCTGTGGTAGGTTGCCCTTGGCTGGCTTCCAGATGCTCTTGGACTCTCCCTCCACAACAAAAGAGGTGAGGAGAAAAAAGATAGAAAAGTCCATGGCTCATAATGAAGCAGAGGTCACTTGCCATTACTTACAGGCAAAGCAGACTCGGGCAAAAACAATTTAATTTATTGACAATTAAAATAGATTTAGGTAGTAAAAAACAAAGACTAATTAAAACAGCACCTTCCTTTATTCTCCCTTTTCCCAGGCTCAATGTCATCTCATCCTGAACTCTTCTACCTCCCCACTCCTGAGCTGTGTAAGGGATGGGGAATGTGAGGTTATAGTCAGTTTATGGGTTTCGTGCTTCTCACACTTTTCCTTTGTTCCAGCGTGGGACCTTCAGATCTCCAGTCCACATGCTGCAGTCCTTTAGGAAAAAGCCTTCTCCAGGGTAGTCTCTTCATGCAATGATTTATCTCCTGGATCTTGTGTGCAGTCCTTCACTGGGAGCCAGAGGACAACTTTGCCATGCTTTCCTCCAGAGGCTCCCAGGGAATCCCTGCTGGGACATCTGGAGCGCCTCCTCTCCTTCCTACTCTCCCCTCAGGGTTCTCAGGGCTGTCTCTTTTACTCTTCTCTTCACCATTCTACCCTCCCTTATCCCTGCTGTTCCCAGGACACTGCCATCAGCTCTGAGACTCAGCCTTGCCCTGTGGTGGATTCATTGGAGCTGGTGGAACCAGCTTTGCCCCACACAAAGGCAGGCCCTCCACACAAGGGGCCATTTGCCAGGCCCCTGCATGAAATAAAATGATAAATAAAGAAAGCAGCATATATAGTATTTTATGCTGTCAAAATAAAATCAGGAGAAGGACAGTTTCACCACTTAAGGAAGTCTAAGTAGTACACAGAATTGGATGAGGACCTGACTGGGGTGAACAAGATTCTTTCCCAGGATTTTTAGTCTGACAGTGAATTAGCAGTCGTAACAGTCTGGTGTTACATCACCAATCATCTGTCCTGCAGTAGAATTTTCTAATTCAGGATTTTTTTTCTGTGAAACTGAAAAGAATCAAAAATTGTTCTGACTCTACCAACATCTGAAAAGTTTTCAGTCAGAAATATGTTCCAGAGAAACACTTGGGCAATGTTTACTAGTTCAAAGGTCTTGGCCCATGTTAAAAATCATACATAGATGAGTAGAAAGATGGCCTTAAGAGGCCATGTAATCCACATGCCACTGATTAATAGGTGTCTTCTTGACAAGTTTCCAAACCCTGTAACTTCCAGGAGAAAGTCCCTTCTCACACTGGTGATGGACATTGCCATCCATGAATCTACAAGTTGCTGCTATCTGCAGCTCATTGTCCTTGCCACTTACTAACATGCCTTGCTACAAGGTTCATTCTGAGAGTAAACTATTTTTCTACTTACAAATTGTAAAATGCAGATTTTAAAGAAGGCCACTACAGAAACAGTATCTTGTCAGTTATGTTGATATTTCTCTAAGAACTGTAGGAATGGGTCTTCATAGCAATTTGAGTTAACAGAATTACATTTTACAGTAGATGTAGGCTTCACATGAAATTGATGCAGGTGCAGGTAGAAAAAAAGATATAGAAACATCTAATGACCACCGTCAACCATGAACTAAATTTTAGTGTTCATACGAAACGAGGAAAGTTGGTGATTTTCAATCTGCAAGATTCAGAGCAGGATTATTTATCATAATTCAAGTTTTGTCCACTCTTTTTCTTGTCAGACTACTAAATAAGATCTTAATTTCCTTTCTCCACCTTGACTTGAATAGGTTCCAAATTAATAAATCCCTAATCAAGCACCTACTATCAGTTTATTGATGTTCCTGCAATAGCTGGTGCAGAAAGGACAACCTAGTCAAGTAACACAACTCTGTACCAAAAGTAATATTGCTTACATTGTGTGGTCCAAAAGCTGACTGTTTGATGTGATTACAAGATACATGCCCAGAATTTTAATGAAATGTTTAGCATAAATAAATTTATAATTGTCTTGTATATGTATAACTGTTTTGACACATGTCAGACCAAATGAAATAGTAATGTTTCTTTGGCTGTTGGAGCACTCCAGCTCATAAATGGACATACCTGAATAATGGCACTAGAATATCACTAAAAAACTATATATCAAGTGGAATAAAATCTCCATCTTCCTTTTCAGTGTGCAGGTTTTTTCTCACTTGATAAATGATATGGATACCAAAAACAGGCCATATAAAGGTGACAATAAGATCCAAATGAGCTCATAATAACAGAGGAAATTGCAGGCCATTTTTTAGGAGGTTTATCTAGAACTTCTGAGGTAAAACCTGTTGCAGGTGCAAATGAGTGGCATTGAGCTTCATAAGATCTCTGTCAGTCTAGCACACACATTACATATATTGCGTTAGAATGAACTAAGTTCTTTTATCCTGGATTGTACTGCTTGTCAATAAAGCAAAACCAAGATGATTGTTGATCTTTGCTTGAGTGAGTTAATGAAAGTAAAGCTGATAATGCTTTGCTGAAATTATCCCCTGAAGGTACCGTGCTGTATGGCTTGCCCATTGGTATCTCATACTGCCTCAGTACTCCTGAAGTTTTTATGGCCAATGATGCAGGAAAGTTGTAGCTAAATTTATATTTATGTGAAGACCATCAGTGATATATATTATTGTGATCATTTGGCACATGTATGGGATAGAAGTGCTTTGGATGAAAACATATGTGCCTATTTTGTTACAAGTATTGGGACATAAATTGTTCACAAACTAGCTCTCATCTTGGTTAATGGCAGTGTTATTGCACCATGTAACACAATGAATAGAAGATTTTAAGCATCAGTAGGAATCTGTGGCATTTCAGTTCCATCTATCGCAGCAGCATTTGACAGGGTTCCTTTAGTGTTATTTTTCACGTTCTGTGCCTTTGCACATGGCAACCCTTGAGCATATTCCATGCACTTAATACAGAGAGACAGATAAGATACAGTTGAAAGAATAGGACTTTGATATCTCCTAATGGTTAGCAATGATAATTAAAATTTGAAAATATTAAGAGTATGTCTTAATATTGGCTGTTGGAAGTAAAAGTTTGTGAAGCTTTTTACTGAAATGCAATTTTCCTCTGGAAAAATAAAAGTCACAAATAAAAATTTTGTTGGTAAAGCAATCTTGAAGTTTTCACTTTGTCTTCTGAAAGAATCTAAAATAATTTTAGTAGCCAAGTGTGCATATTTGAAAATTTGGCTGTAAGAATGAGGTTTATTTTATAGGGAAATGACACATAGTTGTGGGAAAATAATGATCTCACAAAGTCCTAGAAAGATTTCATGGTCACGGGAAAAGAACTCAAGTAGCATAAAAGAGCAAGCACTGAAAAGTATGAGGGTAAAAAGTAGATTTTATTCCTATTGTTGATTCAAATTGAATCCTGTAGGCTTCCTCAGCAGTAGGAATAGACACTTGAAAATAAAAATGTATGCATCACAGACAGGATGAAGACTTAATCTAAAATGTCTCAAATGCCTTCTAAGATCAGCCCAATAAAAATTCATTGTGATTTCCAGCAATAAAGCTTATTGCTAACTGTGATTGACAGTTCTTTATCAAAAACATCAAATATGAACCAATTTGCAACAGTTATTTTGTTTAGAAACAGCTAAAAGTGTCTTTCTTAGGACTATTTTCCAGTACCCTGCTAACAGGATTACAACCTACCCTGTACTAAAAGAGTGAAGGCAGAATTATTGTGTATGGATTAAAAAGGAAGAATTTCCTTCTCTTTATGTACCATACAAGAGTTTTTAAAGTATAATTTTCCACAGTCTTATTAATTATTTTCAGATGTCTTCACAGGACAAATTAATTATAATAATAGATCGTATAATTACTTGTTCAGTGACTATATAATAAATTGCAGCTTAGACAAATTTGAGCTATATTCAGGTTCTACTCTATGAATACTATTAGACTGACTTGCTTTTCTGCTTGAAATTCTTTTCCATAGGTGATTCCAAGTGTATAAAATGCTCAGATATCTCATCTTAAGCTACATTATTATTAATATCAAAAAGATATTAAAATGTGTTATTGTCTAATATTTGTTACTCTTCTTGAGGTTGCATCTGTGATTCTGATCTTACAGTGATCTCTGAATTTGTTATGTGTAACCATTAAAACTGTTTTAAAAAGTATAATCAATCAGCTCTGCTCCAGAAAACTCTACATTAAGGTCTACACAAATTAAAATTAAAAAAAAAAAGGAAATGGGATTAGAATGGCAAACTTTATAATAAGAAAATATAAAGCCCAGCAAATATGCCAAAACTAATTGTCATCTTTGATAAATCCATGTGTCTTAAATTTTGTATATGAATGAATGTTCCACAGAATATTTATTTTTTTTAATTTAAAATTCAATATTCTTAATACTGATGCTTAAAACTTTAAAAATATATTTTAAAGAACCCAAATATGAAGTGTTTGCCAAATAGTGGTATAAAAATGGCTGTCAGAGGTAATGTCTCTTATTGTAAAATCATCAGTGCAGATCTAAGAGAAAGTAGTCTTTATGTTTAAAATAAACAATCTTAATAACAAAAAACATGTTTTGCTTTGTGATAAAATTGTGGAAATGCAATAACTCTTCTGTAGCGTCTAAAGATTATTAAAAATAAGCTAATATTGTCAACAACAATCTTTTCGCGTGAACAGACATGGAATATTCCAAAACACAGATGGAAAGCTTCAGGTCTAAGCATTCCCTCTAAAAATATTCTCTTCTGTTGTATAAAATAACTTACAAAATGTAAGTATTTCTACATGTTGGCATCACTATTCTAATGTAAGAATTACATATGTATACATTCTCTAATCTTCATATTACATTATGAATTCTTCTCTTGGTTTTGCAGGGCCTCACCTCAGGGTTGAATTCTCTTATTCTCTTTTCAGCATTCATTTTAGACAACCTATCTTATAGTTAATCCCAAAATGCAGTCGTTGAGGGATAGGTCTAAATTGTACTAATAGCTCTCAGATGAGACAACAGACAAAAGCTTAAATTATAAATAGGTAGCAGTAATGCATACTGTGCATTTTTCATGTTCCTTAATACACCTTTATTGCTGTAAGAAGCTATAAACTTTAATTGCTAATTTGTAAATGGGCTGTGCTAGCTGAACATGAGGAAAGTATTTTCTAATATATTCACCTGCAAGGAAATGTTCTATTTGGTGTATATTTTATTTAAACAATATACTAATATCAGTTTCTCGGTCAAGCAAAATAAAGGCAAATTATTTTATTCTGTAAAAAAAGCATAAATGTGTATATGAATAAAATAAATTATGCTCAGACCTCTAGAGATGAGTTTTTGCATGGTCTCAGTTTCTATGTGCAGACTCTGAACTACACAAATGCCTCCAATATCGATATAGTGCACAAGCACTATAAGTAAGCCGTGAAATACTAATTTCTAGTTACAAGGTTCAATTTGCAATCATTTTGCTGATTGAAAAAATGCCTCTTTCCCCTTTTCATTTAATTTAAGTCTCTTAAAATGGCAAGAAAAACGTGCTCAATGGAAAGCATTCTACCTCCATACATAAACCACAACCTTTATAAAGTGTCTTATCATTTTAAATAGGATTGGCTATCTGCAGTGTGTTGTGCTTTAAAGCTGCAGTATGGACAGGTCTTTCTGTATCAATTGCCATATGACATGTGTCATGTGTCACCCATATGAATTTTTTTGACAACACAGTGAATAAAGTGTGGCTGAGACAAGCAAGTGTTTCTGAATATCTGAGACACAGCAGAACAAAAAAGTCATGGAAAGGAAGATTATGCTCTAGGACATGGTCAGTGGGGTCAGTAGAAATTAAAAAAAATTGCCTGACAAAATAAGACTGGTGTTTAGAAAGCAAGAAGTAACACAGAGAAAAGATGGATGGCCTTATTTTGTCAATATTAGAAACATGAAAGTGGATTTTTTTTGGTGGTAAATTAGACACAAAGTAACAAAGTTGAAGCTCCTTCTTTGGCTACAAAACATTCCACCTTTTCACCTTTTTAGTTTCTAACTAAAAAAAAATGCTGCGAGTGCAGATTAGATATTGATTACTGAAATTGTTTAAGTTAAAATGTTTTATTTGCTGCTAGAGCAGCAAATTCAGGATTTTTTATTTCTCTAAAATTGTCTAGGTTTATGTGGACTGTCTAGTCCTGAAGCCTCTTTCCAAGTTGTAGTAATCCATTACCTGTCTCTAAAACATAAAGAAAACCCTAATTCATTTTCTTGTTGCCATTCTTTTAGAGCCAGAGAACATGAGGTATTGAACAACCAGCATGCTAACTAAAGGCTGTAAGGAGTAAAATCCTTCAGCAATACCTTTTAAAACTAGGTTTTAAAGTTCAGTTATCCTATTTCATTGATATTACCTAACCTGCCTGGCATTAGCATAGATAGACCTCAATTATTGCCTTTGTAAGGTTTTATTTGTCTTCAAGATACGTGTTGAATGTCTTGTATGCATACATTTTGCACTACAATTTTTAAAGCACACAGCAGAGGGTTCTGAGTCATTTTCTCACTGAAAACAACTGCCTTTCCCTGACTTCATCAAGCCAATATAAAAGTAGGATAACATGATAATATAAACAAGATAGCCTTCTAGGATGTAAAATAAAGAGTGTAGAGCTGTTTGTCAGTCCCCTTCTCCCAGAATGATCCTGGGGTTTGGATGAGAAAGACAGGAATTTAAAGCTTTCCACCAAACACTAAAGGCAGTAATGACAGATTGGTACAGGTACAAAAACCAGCAGACTTAGAAGAGGCTTTTCTGTTGTCAGAGACAGATATTCTTGTTAATCAGGATAGTACAGACATAGACAGAGTGGTTGAGCTTATAAAGTCTCTGCTGGCCTTGTGATTTGCAATGACTCAGAGGAGATCCTTCACTTCAAATCTTCATTATATTCTCATAACATTCTCTTATTTTGAAATATTTGTAGGTATTTGTATTAATGTACTTGCAGGTATTGATATTAATCCTAGGGTATGCATTACTGACCAGCCAGCCACACCACATGGAACAGATCCTCCTGGAACACATATCCGAGCATACGGAAGACGGGGAGATACAGCCAACATAGATTCAACAAGGTCAAATTGTGCCCGACTGATCTTGCGGCCCTCTACAATGGAAAGGGCAAGACAAGAGCTGTAGTTGTCAGCTGTCTCAACTTTTGTAAGGCCTTGGACGCAGTCCCACACAACATTCTTTATACTACATTAGAAATATATGGGTTTGACACACGAATTCTTAGATGGATTAGGAATTGGCTGGATTGCCACATCCAAACTGTGTCACTAGTTCAATATCTAAGTGGAAGCCAGTAACAAGTGGAATTCCTCAAGGGAGCACACTAGGATCAATACTAGCTAATATTTTCAGTGGTGATATAGTGGGATCAAGTCACCCTTAGCAAGTTTGCTGATGACCCACAGCTGTATGGTATGATTGATGTGCTAGAGGGAAGGGATGGCATCCAGAGGGACCTGGGCAGGCTTGAAGAGTGGACCTGTGCAAAACTCATGAAGTTTAATGAGGAAAAGTGCAAGGTGCTGCACCAGGATCAGGGCAATACCCAATAGTAATATAGGCTGTGTGATGAATAGATTGAGAGCAGCCCTGCAAAGAAAGACTTGGAATTTCTTGTGGTTAAAAACATAGACAAGAGCTGGCAATGTGTACTTGCATCTCAGAAAGTCATCTGTATCCTGACCTGCATAAAAAGAAATTTGGCCAGCAGGTTGAGGGAGGTGATTCTCCCTCTCTACTCTGCTCTCATAAGACCTCACCTGGATTCTAGCTCTGGATGCCCAGCACTAGAAAAAAGACCTGTTCATATTACAGTGGGTTGAGAAGATGGATATAAAACAGGTCAAAGTGCAGGAACATGTCTCCTATGAAAAAATGATGGAAAAGTTGGATTTATTTAGACTGGAGAAGAAAAGTCTTTGGGGAGACCTCATTGTGGCCTTTCACTATTTAAAGCAGGGATTATAAGAAAGATGGAAAGGGACTTTTTACCAGGACTGTAGTGATAAGGGTCAATGTTTTCAAACTTGTAGGAGGGTAAATTAAGATTGAACATTAGTGAGAAATTTTTCAGGGTGAGGGTAATGAGGCACTGAAACAGGCTGCCCAGAGAAGTTGTGGATGACCCATCCCAGGAAGTGTTTAAGGACAGGCTGGATGGAGCTTTGAACAACCTGATCTAGTTAAAGTTTTCCCCATCCATGGCAGGATGCAGATCAGAAAATCTGATCTACAGCCTGAAGAAATTTGTACATCTCAACTTTTGGGTTCTTTTCACTGTAAAGCACTTTGGTCTGTACCAGTTTGATTCCTCTAACGCTGCCATACCTTTCACTAAAGGATTATCTATTTCCTTGGCAGCCTAACTGTTGTCTGGAGAGAACAACAAATCATTGCTGTTCATTGGAGGCCAGGAGGCCTCCTAATGAATGTTATGAGTGGGGAAGATGAGAAGGCTGAACAGGGTCTCTGAGGGTCTTTGGAGAGTTAGTGGACTAATGACACTCACACCAATATGGCTCCGTGTCAAAAGTCTTTTTATTCAAGCAAATTAACAATATTTATACATTGTTCATACAACAATTGCAGAGTAACTGCTTAACATTTATTGGCTAGCTAGCAGCATCAAGCATACATGTTGTTTATTAATTGGCTGTCAAGCTGTCAGCTCATGCTGACTTTGCTATGTAGCATCTGATCTGGCAATTGCACAATAGTCATTAATCTGACTTGGCTTTATCTCAGTGTCCATTGTTCTTCTTTTTGCTTGTTCATGACGAATCATCATCCTTGAAGTAAGCTACAGGCCCAAGGTGGTCCTATTCCCTCGATTATAACTCTTGACACAATCTGTAGGTCAGGGTGGTCTTGTTCTTCTCAAAGTAACTCTGTTATCTGAAGGCCAGGGTTGTCCAGCTCTCGTAGAAGTATCTCATGCCCTTGCTCTGCAAGAAATTCCTCTATAGAAGCCAAAATTCAAGAAGAAAGCAGAGACAAGCACCTGCTGCACAAGTCACTTTCTCCTCATATCTCACAAAAAATCACCTCACAAGAATAATTCTCAAGTATTCTAGGCAGATTGGATTCTGATTTTGTAACTATTTGTGAGATGGTGTGTTTGACTCACATGCTAAGGGTGTCTCCTAGGAGTAGATTTCACAGCGCATCAGTGCTAAAGAATTCCACAAAGCTGAGCTGCAGGACAAAGATATGAATCTGCGTGTCAGTCTGTCGGTGCATATCTGCAAGAGCAGATCTAATTCATCAAAATTAGAAAAGCTGCTGTTTTATTTCCCAAATTTTTATCAATTTTGTATCCATATTTTAACATAAAGTATTGCAGGGCTTTTTCTTACTTAATAGCAAGTGGAAGTATTGCAAACAGTCAAATAGAAATACACAGAAGCTAGAGTTATAATGATGATGATCTCAATAGGTTCAGCTCCTTGATTTAGAAAAGCATTAGGAAAAGTTGTCTGTCTGACACATTATGTGTCAGTAAACATGTTCACAACTATATTTTCATGTGACTTATAGGAGAAGTGTTCCCCTAAAGTATTTTCATGGATAAAGGTAGATTTTTTTTCTGCGGAAAATAAATTTTATATTTGTACACATGTTAGATTTCTCAGTATTATTTTATTCTATTGACATTCATAACTAGTAAATGGGTATTGTGGGAAAAATACAAACTAGCAAATCCCTGAAAAACCTATGTGAATGTGGGAATTTAATTTGACTGTTTTATAAATTGAGTTAAACTTGTCAGATTTAGGTTACATAATTTTAAGAAAATTGAGAAATACAAATAAAAGTGAGAGTGAGAAAGAAATTAATTAAAAAGTATTTCACAGTAAACCAATTTACACAATGAAATGTAAACATTACCCAGAATAACTGATGTGATGGATAGGTGGTGTCAAAAGTGGAGAATATCATGAGGAATTAAGTGAAGTAGTATTGTTAGTATGCATTAAGTAGTAGCTTATTTATGTTTAATGTGTTATGTAAAAGCCGTAGATCAAAGCCCTTAAAAAGCATGGCATGACAGGGATTTAACAGTTTCACTAATTGCTATGGGAGTTTTAACTGACAGATATTCTGAAAAAGCAGACTTTAAAACTACTATCATAGAGTCATAGAATGGTCTAGAATGGATTGGCAAGGACCACGAGAATCATTATATTCCAACCCCCATGCCACTAGACAGGTTGCTCAGAGCCCCATCCAGCCTGGCCTTGAACTCTTCCAGGGATGGGGCAGCCACAGCTTCTATGAAACCTCTTCCAGTGCCTCACCACCCTCACAGGGAAGATTTTTTTTCTAAGGTCTAATTGAAACCTGCTGTCTTTCAGTTTGAAGCCATTCCCTATTTTCCTGCCACTCCAGGCCCTTGTAAATTGTGGGCTCTCCTCATCTACTGGAAGGATGCAATCAGATCATGCCCAAGCCTTCCTTTTTCTGGGCTGAAGAATTGCAATTTTCTCAGCCTTTCCTCAGCAGAGCTGCTCCATCCCTCTGATCACCTTGGTGCCTCCTCTGGCCTGGCTGCAGCAGGTCCCTGTCCCTGCTGAGCTGGGAGCCCAGAGCTGGATGCAGCCCTGCAGGTGGGGTCTCAGCAGAGCGGGGCAGAGGGGCAGAATCCCCTCCCTGCCCTGCTGCCCATGGGGCTCTGGATGCAGCCCAGCACACGGGGGGGCTTCCACAGCACATGGCCAGGGCATGCCAGCCTCCCACCCACCAGCACTCCCAAGTCCTTCTTGTAGGGCTACTCTGGGTCTGTTCATGCCCCAGCCTGGACTGATATTGGGGATTGCCCTGACCCAGGTGCAGCAGCTTGGATTTAGCTGTGTTAAACTTCATGAGACTCCCATGAGCCACTTCTCGATCTTGTTCAGGTCCCATCCTGGAGAAGACTAGAAAACATCAGGCACTTAAATCCTTTGTATAACAAGAATGAATAAATGAGATTTCACCTCTTACAGTTTCAGAAGCAAAGTTCCATTTTGCTGTGCATCACTATTAGAGACCAGCCCTAATTTGGGGTGCCCTGGTGAATCCAGCTCAGCCTTGCTCAGGCAATTGGTTTCTTAGCCACCCCCTGGGATCTGAAACAGCCCAACACCTTCACCCAGCAGTAGCAAATGCAATCATATTTACTGGGCCATGTCAAAGCTGATATGACTTCATCTAATTAGACTTAGCAATATCTTTGATCTATGGAATTAATGAAAAAAATATTTACAATTATCAACAGCATGTGTTTAGCTTGTTATAAATGACTTTAAGAAGTCCAAACATTTGAAAAGATATAAAACTTTTAACTAATGGAACATATGGAATCTCTACTTTTACATTTTTGTTGAGGGGAAGGTGGAAGAGTAATTTACACATTTGTCCTGACTTGCAGCTTCACAGTCTCATTTAAAATTTGCTCAGAAATTACAGGTTGACCCCTATTTATTTATTACAAAGCATGTTTGAGGATGATGATAAGAAGAGTGTAAAAGTAAAAAACTGAATCATCCAGATAGGGAAAGTTGAATTTATCATTAATTACATCTCCTGGGACATGTATGTACAATGTAAATAAGAGTTAAGTATTTTATAAATAACATTTGCAAGTATAAGTCTGGCATATTAATGATCCAGAATTCTTGCTCCAAGAGTTTTATCTAGGGTCAAACATATTTTAATCTAGATTTTATTCCTAAAAAAATGGAGCATGTACATATAACTACTGACATTAAAGATTTTGAATCCACACTAGAGTTTGCTTTCTTAATGTTCAGGTCAGTGAAATATTTTAAAAGAATTTTGTGAAGCACCTGGCTGTATTTTTTGGAATGCCATCTTCTGAGGGTGAAAAAGGTAAAAAAGGTATTTTAAGGGGCTATCAAAAGGCAAATACAGTAATAACTTTCATGATAAAACAGTATGCTCCAGCTACATTAACTGGTTTTTGGTGCCCTCTATGTTCTTGGCCGCATTTCTACTTCCATTGATGCATGCTATCACTTTTATGTTTACCTTGTTAATATTGAAGCTGCATGAATGAAAAATTACCTCCCTACCCCCCACCATTTATACTTTCTCTTGCACATATTTTATTTGTTTTGACACGTTAGGTAACTGTTTGCTGATAAAAAAAAGACTGGAATATTGACAGACATACAGAACAAATAGCAATAATTCTGACCCTAATCTGTTAATTAAAAGGGAAATATTAGCAGAGCATTTCAAACTTGTTCTTTTTCAAGTTTGTTGCACCACCGAAGATGTTAAAGGGGTATGTGTGGTTGTCCCTAAAATTAGGAGAGTGGTTATTTCCTCACCAGTTGTTCTATTTTCATTCTGGTTTATTGTTTGGGGGTTTTTGTGCAGTGTTTTGTTTGTTTGTTTGCTTCATATTGTTGTTGTGTTTGTCTGTATATCTTTTTAATTGTGAAAAACCCCAAAACGTTTTATTTACTCATTACTTCATTACTTCAACCTGATGGTCAGAAACCTACAGAATGTAGGATGAAACTGCCTGCCTTTGAAAATCAGAAAATCTTCCGATTTATAGATGTTCTCTATAGAGATATCAAGACATGCTTATAGCAACAAAATTTCCTCTTGCAGCTAAGGATACACTGTGATGTCTGAAGAAATTGTGAAATGGATTGGTCCTTGTGAGGAGCCAATTTAGTTTTGATTTCTGTCTCAATACTGGTTGTCAGAGGCGTGTGGGGGAGGCGGTGCACATGTGCCACTTGCCAGAGGCAGCCAGGAGAAGATGAAGGAAAACCTTTTCTCCGGGGAGACTTTGCATGGTAACCATTTCACACCTCACATGGGACAGGCAGTCAGCAGGAGATCACCAAGGACACTGTACTCCCCAGAGAGGTTTCTCCAATCAGGTGGTGAAAGGTCTCCAGCAAAGGACTGCAGTGGAAGGTTGGACTGGGTCAATGGTCTCCTGCCAGCAGGCAGACTTTGGGAGGAGCCAGTTACTCCAAAAGTAACTGCAACACAAGCTCTGGGGCTTTTGGGTGTTGTGTTTTTTGCTTTGGCTAGCCAGCTGAGCTTTTTGACTTTGGGCATTTTTGCTTTAAGCTTTTTGACTTAGGCTTTTTGAAAGTTGTCTTTTTGGGGCTTTTTGAATCTGGGGGCCTTTTGACTCTTTGTGTCTTTTTGTTTTTGCTTGGGCTCTAGCCTGCTTCTTGCCCTGGCCTTAGCCTGTTTTTATCCTTTCTGACCTGGCTCCAGCCTGCGTTTTGGCTCTTCTGCCCTTGCTGGCCCTTGTTTTCCTTTGCTCACTCCTGTCTCTCTCTCTCTCTCTCTCTGAGTGCTTGGCTAGACACTGGCTGCGCTTCACCTGTCCTGCCTCCCTGTGCTCCGGCCTGACGCCCTGCCTGCTTCATCCCTGTATTCCAGCCTGAGCCACGTGCATCTAACCCTGCTCTACTGATCCAGCCCGTTGCCGCGATTCCCTGTCCAAGGTTCTGGACTCCTGCCCGAGCGCCCACTCACTCGCCTCCTGTCTGGCCGCCCATCGCCGCGGGAGCTGTGCCGGTGGAGCTCTCCGAGAGCTGCTCGGGCTCCTCGGCCCGTGGCGTGCACATCCCCACTGTGTGGATGTCGAGGGCACTCCCCAAACCTCTGTGCTAATGCCTGCTTTTTCTCTCTGTCTACTCTTTCTCTTCCCATCCTTCTCCATTTTCCTTCCTCCTTTTGTGTCTTTTCTAGTCCTCTTTAGTAGGGCAACTCCTTTTTTTTTTTCCCTTTCTTTACCAGTAATCAGATCCCAGATACAATGTTGTCTTGTTTGACTTAATTTCATCCTAGACCATCAATTTTTTAAAGAACACCTTGCAGTTCCCCATAGTGGAACATGAGAGTCTTCCTGTCTCGTTTCTCTTATGAATCCACCCATGTTAAAATAAGATTTAGCTGGACCAAAGGAGAGGGGTGTCAAGGGGTGCTCTTTGTATATTGTAGCTGATACATATTCCTTCAAGAAATGGAAGACTGTTTCTAAGTAATTTCAGTGCAATTGTTTTCTCAGGTGCCTACAGGTCATCCTCAGTTAGGGGGCCCTATTTTGGCTGGAAAGAGGCTCAATGGAAAAGAATCAGAGTGTGCTGGTCAACAGTGGCTAAACATGAGCCAGCAGTGTCCAGGTGGGCAAGGAGGGCAATGGCACATGGCCTGTATCAGTGATAGTGTGGCAGCAGGACCAGGGAAGTGATTGTTCCTTGTACTGGGTACTAGTGAGGCCACACCTCAAATCCTGCATCCGGTTCTGGGCACCTCAATTAAGGAAAGGCATTGAGGGGCTGGAATGTGTCCAGAGAAGGGCAATGGAGCTGGGGAAGGGTCTGGAGCATAAATCTGATGAGGAGCAGAGATGAGGGAGCTGTGTGGGGTCAGTCTGGAGAAAAGGAGGCTTGGGGGACTCCTCTCACTCTCTACAACTCCCTGAAAGGATGGTGTAGCCAAGTCGGGATCAGGCTCTTCTCCCAGGTAACCAGTGACCGGACAAAAGGACACAGCCTCAAATTGCACCAGAGAACATCTAGGTTGGACATCAGGGGGAATTTCTTCACTGGAAGGACTGTTAAGCATTGTAACAGCACTCCCCAGGGAAGTTGTGGAATCACCATCCCTGCAGATGTTCAAGAAATGACTGGGTGTTGCACTTAGTGCCATGGTCTTGTTGACAAGTTGGTGTTTGGTCAAAGGTGGAACTCAATGATCTTGGAGGTCTTTTCCAACTTTAATGATTCTATCATTTTATGATTCTGTGACTGTACAAACCACATTCCCCTGCAGTGGTGAGATGGTATATTAATTAATATTTTTATTCACTTTCTCTACAAAAATGTGCTTACATCACAGACAATTTCTGAATTCCTTATAGCATACTTGTCTTGGTACATATCTATTGTATCCTAAATACTTGATAGATTTCCCTCTAAACGCTGAGAAGGAAGTGTTCTCAGAGTGATAGATGATTTCTAAGGCACCATGACACAGAGGCACAATTTTCCATCAGAGACACACAAAGGAAACGAGCTGGTGTAGGAATGGCTGTGGTGTCTGCAGACATGATATATTTGAAATAGTTTGTTGAGGCATGCTCAGCACTCCTCTGCATGGGGAAAGTGAGGTAAAACAAGCCTGACCTGGGGATGCTTTACACTGGAGAATAGAAAGCCTGTCTTCATCAGAGTCAAGATTGAACTGTTTGTCTAAAGTTCTGCTCACCACTTCTGCATCCTGACAGGATGATATATTCAAAGTTTTTCATGCTGCTAAGTAGTTTAACCTCAGTAAGTTGGTGAGCAAGTGTGCTACAATTCATGTTAATTCTATATCCATATATTGAGTCAATTTTAAATGGTTATTACATGTTATTTGTCACTGTGTCATGCATTTGTCTTCAAAATATCATGAAAACTCCTAAAACAAGCAGACTATACCCTTTTCATAGTTAAATTAAAACAAAATACTGTATGTAGGGTAAATCTGATAATGCTGTTGTGAGGAAAGTAGTTTTTTATAGTTCTTACATGTATCACTATGAAAGGTTTGTGAACAGCTTCATCACAGGAGAGGTAAGACAGTGGTCTGAATATGCCTTTGCAGATAATCTGGGAAAATGTATTTATCATTCTAAGATGTTTAGAATAAGGAAGTTTATAGTAAAACCTATGCATTTCTTCCTTTTAGATATTTAATTATTTACCCTGCCCTTCCTATGACATTTATCATATATTTCTTAGAGAAGAATATGGTTTATTCAACACTGTGAAAATTGGGTTTGACAGCCTTGAGTGTAAATGTTGCAGCTTAATATGAAGAAACTGTATTAATTTAGACAAGTGTTTCTAGTTTATAGTTTATTTTCAAAACAACTCTATAACACTGGGAAGCACTAATCATCTTCATTTCATATGTGGAAACTAAGTTACAGATAGAATAATGGTTATTTATGTACTTTGCATCAAGAAGTCATGGAATAAAAGCCATTTTTGGATCCAGGTTTATGATCATTCACAGGAGTGCAACTACAGGGTTACAGAACTGTGCAATTTTTTTTACTTTCTCCTGCGTACTCTGTAAGGAATTATTTATTTCTAATGTCTTGTTAATTTTATAGTTAGGACATCTTCCATGGAACTGAGATACAGGGTTGATCCACAGGATCAATCCAAACCTAGGTCCATTACTTAGAAGAATCAACAAATACTTTTTTGATTTATGAAAAGACATTTTTTTCAATATTTCGTTTCAAGGAAAAAGACAAAAATCCACTCATCCAACTGTAATGTTAACATTTTCATGTGTAGTATGTCATTTCCAGCAAACTTAATTTGCTGATCAGGAAGGGTGGTTTTGCTCTAGTGTTTTTGTTTACATCTACATCAGCATGTACATACAGGATATAAAATGGATAATAATTGCCTCACTGAAGTCCTTATAATTGACTTTACCAGCTGCTGGGTTTCATGCAAACATAGGCAATGTCTTGATTTGTATCCTTGGGTCTATTTGAATTATTAGGTCTATTTTATGAAGTTAAATGATAGCTCTTTCTCCAAGCTTGATGTAAGTCATAATATATTCTCAGGATTATCCAACTTCAGGCAAAATACTGGAAAATTTATGCTACCTTTAAAAATTTTGTCCTCTTTAAATGTGCTCATTTACTGTCTTCTCATTTTTGTTGCCTTCCAACCCTGAATTTATTATGTTAGTGAGTACTCTACTGTATCTTAAATTTCACTGGATCTACCCTCTTTCATCCACATCAAAAATATTTGTTACACTTCCTGCTACAAGTCATATGTCCTCTGATTTAAACTCATTTTGGTACTTAATTTTTTTGTTTGGCCTGTAATGTTGAAGTTGTACCCATTTTCATGTGGATCAAACTCTACTTTACTGTTGCAATTATTCAATCCATTTTTACGGGCCAGAAGATTATAATACAAATATAATATTTGATGGATAAAATGTGAGCACTTTTCTCAGAATTCAAATGAACTTTCATTCTATATACTAATATATTACAAAGAAAAATTGCAATTCTTGAGTATTTTGATGGTGTTTGTAGTTTTGGAATAGGTTTTGCTTTAAATTGGTTTGAAAGGGAGTAGCATTCCTGTTCTATTTTTTTCTTTAAACAGAGGTGACAATAGCTAACAGTCTAATTATTTGCACATAGGTTATGTCATACCAGGCACAAAAGCTTTTACAGAAAATAAGTTTTATTTACCACAGTACAATATCCCTTGAACATCTACTTTTATAACAGCCACACTCAAAGCACATCATGTGGGTGAAGAGGGAGGAGAAAGAAATAAAGCTTGAAAATTTATATCAGTCAACATGTTAAGAAGACTGGTCTGCAAATTAAGTGTCTCTATAGTTACTTTACTCTGTAAAGAACTGTAAATAAACCTCCATCTGTTCCTACTAATGACTACTATAAGAAAATAAGAAGTTAGCAGAGAATGAAGGTATTCAGAAAATATTCTTAGTTTTGTAGAAAATGTATATATTTTTATAATAACATTTATTTTTCTGAACTTTTAAGCCAACTTTATTTTGTCTTTTCTACAATGCAGTCCTATCTAGGGCAGGAGGATCAATATCAACGGATTGTGAGGACTTTTGTTTTTCTGTTTTCTTCATACACTTCACCTAAAGCCCTAATGTAGAAAAACAATTCAGAACATGTTTAAGACCCACTGAATTCAACAAAATTTATACCACTATGCCTCTAAGAGCAGAAAATGCTGAAATAACTGACTCAGAGTTTGAGGCCAAGTTAGGGTTGCATGGGTTATGCATCTGCTCTTCTCGGAGTATGCCAAGACGTGTGACAGCACACAGTTTATCAGGAATAGCACACGCTATTTTTCGCTACTGCCAGGGCTGGTTCCTGTCACGGTTGCTTAGCTGGGTGCTGAAGACTGTCTTATTCAAATTGTTCCTGAGAACTGGGAAAGTTCTCCCTGCCAAAACAAGTACCCCCATTTCTGTGGTCCAGTGCCTCAGCATGCTGTGGAAAATGTTCCACGCTCTTCATCAAGGAGACTTTTATCTTGTCTGGCTTTCAAGAAGTCTCTAGCTGATCATTTAATAAGAAGCTTAGGCAATAAGTGCGTTAAGTCCACAGCTTTTTCTTCCCGCTAGCCAGTGGCTAAACTGTTAAATGCTAGGAGAGCAAATCACAGCTATCATCAACATTTCTCCAAGCTATATAAGGAAAGAAAGCACAGAAAATTGCATAGTTGCAAGGTAAAATTTGTTATTTGGTAATCCAAGGCCATGTTGCATCAAGGACAACTGAAAGGGGGTCAAACAGTGTTACCTCTCTAGGCTGGTGCAGCGGCNTTTATGTCTGGGAATAGAGATTTGATGTTTTTTTGGGGGGGTAGTGGATTTTTTTTTTAATTTTTTATGGGATTATAGTTATTTTTATATTTGTTTATTTTGGTTTGGAGGTTTTTTGATATTAATTTGGGTTTTTTTAAAATATAATTTTATGTGTTATAAGGAAAAAGAGGTGTTTTTATAGTTTTAAAAGAGGATTTTAGTTTTAAGAAGGTAACTTCATATTTTTTTTATTTGAGATATAATTTTTTTTCTGATTATGATGTTTTATGTTTTTANAACAGTGTTACCTCTCTAGGCTGGTGCAGCGGCTTTGGCTTGTTAATTTGAGATTTTTATTATTTTGAGGTTTTTTAGTTAATTATTAGTGAATTTATTTTTTGTTGTGAGATAGGATTAGGAGAAAGGTAAAGTAAGTTTAAAATTTTAGAAAGGTATAAAGAAAATTTTATTAATAGTAGTTAAAAAGGGAAAAAAGTAAGAATTAAAATAAATTTTTAGATTGTTTTTAAATTTTTTTTTGAATATTGATAATGTAAAGATTTAAATTTAAAATTTTTAGTTAATTATTTTTTATTTTTTTAAATACTTTATTTAGGGAGAGAAGTTTTTTTTGTTAGGTTTTGGAGATTTTTTAATAAGACGGAAAAAATAGGTTTTTTGTGGTCTTTTTATGATTAGTAGTTGTTTGGGGAAAATTTGTTATTGTGAAGTTTTTTTTATTTTTATAAGTTTTTTATAGTTTGTTTATGAGTTATGTTGATTTATGGGGTATTGTTTTAAAGATGAATTGTTTAAAGATAAAAATTTTTATTATTTGTTTCTAAAATTATTTTTATGTCTGGGAATAGAGATTTGGTGTTTTTTTGGGGGGGGTAGTGGATTTTTTTTTTAATTTTTTATGGGATTATAGTTATTTTTATATTTGTTTATTTTGGTTTGGAGGTTTTTTGATATTAATTTGGGTTTTTTTAAAATATAATTTTATGTGTTATAAGGAAAAAGAGGTGTTTTTATAGTTTTAAAAGAGGATTTTAGTTTTAAGAAGGTAACTTCATATTTTTTTTATTTGAGATATAATTTTTTTTCTGATTATGATGTTTTATGTTTTTATTTTTATATGTTTGTATTTTGTTTTTTTTTTTAATTTGGGGAAGGATTGAAGTATTGAAAGGGTTAATATGTTGGACTGGGTGGTTTTGATTGGTTGGAGCTGTGGCTGGAGCAGCTGTATTGCTTTCTTGTTGATTGGGAAAGAAAGAGGAGGTTTTTGGTTTTTTTCGTCTTTAACATGTGTTTTTCACAGAGGCGTGTCTAGTTTCTTAGTGGTTTAATTAGCTGTTAGTTATACACAAATTTTTCGCCTCATTTCCCAAACTCCTCCCCTGTCAAACCGTGACAGCTGGTAATATCATTTAGGTTCTGAGCACCCTCTACACAGACCCACAGTATCAATTGTTGTCAAGTCCAATCAGTTTCATCTGGTTTAAATATAAAAATCTTCTCTCGACTGTCCATATAACCACTTCACCAAAACTTTCAAATTAGTGTGTCTGCAAGAATAATTTTTATCATTTGATGATTTTCTTGTATCATTTGTCTGAGATGAATGTTTTGGGAAAAAATATTTTAATGAATAACAAATATATCCTAATATCTTTATTTTACATACTATTGGATGAGTAAAATAAGAGCTATTTATTTTTAAGATCTTTTTCTGAATTCACAAAGACTTTTAAACTCTGGGTTTTGAAAGACTATTGTTATTTCCTAGCACAATTTTCTGTAGTCAACACATTTACCTTGGGTGATCTATGCTTATATTATTGCTTAAGGCTAACTTTCTATCCAAATGCTTTAGTGTTCACAAACTAAAGGTAGCATTGGGTAAGTTGGCTAAGTTGTTCTGTCTCAAACTTTCACTGAAGTTTGACGATCCTATAGGTTTTTTTTAAGTGTTATAACCCTTTTTTAAAATGTTTCAGAGGAAAGTTCATCTCTGCGAAGTCAGCTATGTAGAAACAAGTTGTTTGCTCCCGTAAGCAAAGTGAGCTGCCGTGGCCCATTGGAAAAGAGCAGTATTTTCATGGAAGAAGTTCCTCTCATGAAACTGAGTCTGTGCCTCTCAACACATTGAGTTTGATACCACTTTTGCAGCACTGCTCTAGTTCTTCTGTATAAGATTTGATTGACATCAGAGTCAGATGAGTAGTTGTGGAAGACAGAAATATTTCTTCTTGTCATTACAGCAATCTGTCTGCAACTGTCATTATCAACATCACAGACAGCAGTAATTACAATGTCTTTGTCAGTACATCACTGTTTCATGTTGCTCCAATTGCCTGCCAAAATCGTTCAAAAGCATTTCTCTATAATTCTTGCATAATGGCAGTCCAAATATCCCTATTACCTTTATGGCCATAGTAATATACCTATTTCTGACAAAAATAATTAAAATATTTTTAAAAGCAGATATGCAACATGATGGTGCTGTGTTCAAGCCTTCTTGAAGAAAAAAGTCACTAAAATTGCTCAATTTCAACATGTTATTTATAACTGTTGAACAGGTACATGAATAATATAGAGGATGTTTCTAACAATAAATTTGGGAGAAGTCATAATGAGAGAGACTTTTAGTTATCACTTTTTTCTCATATTCTCACATTAAATTAGGTTTCAGTCAGTTTTGCAAGTTCATGCACCAGATGTTGATTGAAAAGGTTGGTTGCATTCCCATACAAGTTATATTTTTTTGAATTGTACGTACAAAACACTGATTTACAGAAATTTTTGTAATTATTTTCAAATACAAAGAACATTCAAAGGCAAATTTACACCTCTACAAACACTACATATCACATCATATCATATCCTTTTTCTCAAAATAATATTCAGAATTTATAGAAACACTATTAAAAACAATAGGTGAAGAACATTATTTAAAATACTGAAGAACTGCCAAAGTAAATCAAAGTAAATCAATATACATGACATATAAGGACCAATGGAGAATTGAGCTGCATCTATTACTATGAGAATTATGGAACACAAAAAAGTGTGTATTTTCATGCTGGGGATTGGGAAAAATACAGTTAAAACACTTAGTCACATTATTTTAGAGAATATAAAGGAAATTTATTGGAATTCATTTCCTAATTCATTACATAGCTATCAGCTTCTTATTAACAATTAAGCACAGGAACAGCTTAAAATCTAAAATTAGCTAAATTGAAGTCAGAACAATGTGATGTGTAAAACAGCAACATAATAACTGTAGGAGAAATAATTAATGATTTTAAAGACATAGCAGAGAGCAAAACTGTTGGTCCAGATGGATTCTTGAAAGAAACTTCAAAGTCTACCTCCAAAACCTACATAGTTTTAAACAGGTTATTTTTCTATCTAAAATTATATGTTAGCAAATTTATATGCAACAGGATGGATTGTAGCACTGACAAACAGGTAAGTCAAATACATTTTGTCATCGTGCAATTATTGTAAGGTTTCTAGTAGACATCTGTTGTGGTTTGACACTGGCCAAGTGCCAGGCACCCACAACAGCCAATCACTCACCCTCCCCTGCCACAGCTGGGCAGAGGAGGGATAAAAATTAATAAAGAGTTCATGGACTGGGAGAAAACACATCATGGGAAAAACAGCTTAAACTTAAAGGTAAAAGGTGGATTTGTCACTAACAGAGTCAGGGGAGGATAATGAGCAGTAAAATGAGCCATTAAAACACCTTTTTTCCCCCAAACCTCCCTCATTCCCACCAACAGTGCAGAGGGACAGGGCATGGGGGTTTTGGTCAGTTCCTCACCTGAGGATTTTCTTCCACTGCTCCAGGAGAGGAGTCTTTTTCCTGCTGTCCCATGGAGTCCCTCCCATAGGGGACAGTTCTCTGTGAACTTCCCTGGCATGGGTCCACTCTCACGAGCAGCTGTCCTTCCAAAATTGCTGCAATGTGAGTCCCTCACACTGGCAAAAAGTCCCCCCAAAATTGCTGCAGCATGGGTCACTCATCCACAGGGTGCAGCCTTCCAAGGACAGGCTGCTCCAGCCTGGAAGCAGGGGCCTCCTCTCTCTATCAGGTCTCCCACTGGATCAGAGCCTCCTCTAGGCATCCACCCACTCTGGCATGCTCACCTGCCCTATGGACGGATCTCTGCATCCCCCCTGGATCCCCACGGGCTGCAGGGGCACAGCTCTTCACCAGTCTTCACCACAGCCTGCAGAGGAATCTTGGCTCTGGTGCCTGGAGCACATCATCCCCCTCCTTCTCTATTGACCTTGGTGTCTCCATGTTGTTTCCCTCACATGTTCTCATCTCCTTCTCCTCTCTGACTAGAGGAATAAAACTGTGCCTAATTTGTTTTGATTTTCTTCTTAAATATGTTATCACAGAGGGGTTACCAACCTCTCTCATTGGCCCAGGCTTGGCCAGTGGCATGTCCATCTTCAGAGCCATCAGGGACTGGTTCTGCTGGACATGGTGGAAGCTTCCAGCAGCTTCTCACAGAAGCCACCTCTGTAGCCCCCTGCTACCAAAAACCAGGCTGTGCAAAACCAACACAACATCAAAAAATATTCATTTTTTAAATGTTTGCAAATCCTAAACAGAATGAAACCAAACCAAACAAAAAACATTTCTATGAAATTGTGATAAAATCAAAGGGAACTTCAGAAATATTTTTCACTTCCCTCAAAAAACCAGGAAATTAACTCATAAATGTTATCTTTATCTATTGTTGCACATGAAAAAGTTTCTATTTTAATGCAAGTAACCTTTAGGATGCAACTTCTTTTCAGAGATTTGACCTGATGTTTTCCCGTATTCTGGGAAACATAATCCCATTTTTCCCCTTTATCCTACGTGCCTTCTTCAACAGTTTCATGGCACAACCAATGAAGAAGTAGGGCTAATTTACTTTTGTCTCTCTGCTGCTTTGTTTTCACCTACTTATTTTGCGTGCCATTGCAGAAACATGTCAGTGTCCTCCATTATTTCAATTTATTTCCATTATTTCATTGTTCTTTTCTGTGACTATGATCAGAAACCCTTTAAATTTTTGCATAGTACTACAAAACTTTGGGGTTTCACTTTGTTAGTTAAACTGTACTCGTAAATACAGAACGTAGTGGGACATCCTAAGTGCCAGCAGTGATGGTGCTTTAAATAGGGAGGTGTCATGTTTTAACCTGGTAAGATAACTAAGCCCCACACAGTCATTCATTCACATTCTCCCTGGTGGGATGGGAAAGAAAACTGGAAGAGTAAATGTGAGAAAACTCGTGGGTTGGATAAAGGTAATTTAATATATAAAACAAAAGCTACACATTCATACAAAGCAGAACAAGGAATTAATTTACTGCTTTCTATGGGCAGGCAGGTGCTCTGACAGACCAGGGCTCCATCACAGCTAACAATGATTTGGGAAGACAAACATCATCACTCCAAATGTCCCCCCCCTTTCATATTCTTCTCTCAGCTTTATATGCTGAGCATCTAATCCCATCCCATGTTAAAGCAGGTGTGCCTAGTGTTCTTAAGTATTTCTTAACATGATTGTCTTCCACAAATAGTACATCTTCCTTGCTCCAGATTTTCCCTCTGGCCTGGGACATTTGAAGGCTGATCCAGCTAGAAAAGGCTGATGTGAAGAAGTGATTCAATGTCTCAGCCTTTTCCATGCCTCCATCACCAGCTCCCTGGCCTCATCCAGCTGTGGGTTCTCATTTTCCTTAGTCTTCCTTTTGTTACCTAAGTGCAAGTTCTTCCTTTTCCTTTGACTTCCCTTGATTCAATCCCAGGAGAACTTTGGCTTTCCTAACTGTGTCTTTGCATGCTTGGACAGTGTACCACAGGTTGTTGTCCCTGCTTTCCATACTCTGTATGCTTCTTTCTCACCTATTAAAATTGCCAGGAGCTTGTTCTTCATACTTGCAGGCCTCCTGGCATTGTTGCATTTCCTATGTTTTGAAACAGACAATTCTTGAGCTTGAAATAAATGATCCCAGAATATGAAGCAGTTTTCTTAGGCTCCTACTCCCTTTAGGGCTTTATTTGATGGGGCTTTTTCAAGCAGCTCATGGAAGAGGCCAAAGTTGTCTCACAAAGTCCAGGGATACGACCTTGCTCTTAGCCTCCCTCTCCACTTTCAGAATCTTGCATTCCTACACCTTGTGATAATTGACACCATGGCTGCCTTTGACTTGCACAGCACCAACAAGCCCTTCCTTCTTTTGTAAGCATGAGGCCCAGGTGAGCATATTCCTTGCTAACTGCTCTTTCAGGAAGTTGTTAGCTTCCTGTGACAGGAAGTTCTTATCAATGTGCTCCCAAAACATCACAAAATCCTTTTTCCTTTTTGTGTTGCTCCTCCAGCACATCAAGGTGATTCAAATCAAATGAGTTGAAAAGCCTGCACATATTTGGCTTCTTCCTGGTGTCTGAAGAGACCTCATCTACTGCTTCCCCCTGAATGGGCAGGGTAAGGATGTAAAGAGCGCAGCTGCATGTCTCAAAACACTGTCAAAGCCACAGAAGGAACTTAACACACGATCAACCATGATGGTGGGAACTTGAGATTAGAAATTGCAAGAGGAAGGTGCTAATTCCAAGACTGGCAAGGTGAGACCTGGTTTACCACATTGCATCTGGAAGAAATTCCCCAAGTGGCAAACTGTAGGAAAGGAAGGAACTCATGTATATCACCCCAAATTATGGGTAACACATCTGCAACTGCCCTGTGGATAGCCAGAACTTGGGCTGTATAAAGGTAGTAACCTCAGAAGGAAGACTCTGGGACCCCCACTGTTGAGAAGCCCTGGGTGAAGGAGGACCAACATGAAGCCACTAGGTCCACAGGTGGTGATTTTTTGCTTGATTTCTCCTCTCTCTGTCTCCTCTTTTTCTCCCTCAGCTCTTCTAACTTCTTTCAATCTCTCTACCTCACATTTACTGTTAAATAAAATCTATATTATTGACTGTGGTATATGTTCTCATTTGCACCTTAATTCAGGCAGAGGCATCTCTCACTAACCAGAGCATAACAGGCAGTTTGTAGCAAACAGCCACCATGGCATCATCCACATTGATCTGACCTCTAATCCCGATCCATCACCTCTCAGATGTCTTGTCACCCATCCCAAGGCAGAATTCTCTATGATCCTATACTTCTTTCACTTGCAACTTGCCCTCTCTGCCTACCTTCCTAAACAACCTGTATCCATCCATGGCACAAAGCTAATTGTGCTGACTAACCCACTATGTCTCTGTGAAACCAAGGGGATTATGGTCCTGCAGTTTGCACTGACTTCTAATTTTTCTTGTGTGTTCCATGTGTTTTTGTGAGTAACCACAACACAGACCCAGCCTGACAGGGAATCTGAATCATTTATTCAAAAGAAATGAGCTGGTTTTATATACTTTTCAAGGCACAGTATTTCCTTACATGGTAATTCTCACTACATGACCTATTCCATGTTGCCACATCAGCAACACGCTTTCTAAATGTCCTTCTATGGGGTGATTACGAGCTATTCACTCATCTCTCAGCTTCCAGCAGGCTCCCCTCCTGTAGAGGTCTGCAGTGTGCCACCTCCTGCCCCCAAGGTCAGGTGGACACAAGCCTCTCTGTGCTGCCATGTGCTTCTGCAGGCGCATCCCACAGCTCAACTCCATCCCATCTCCTCCCATATGTTGCATCTGTAAGCATACCAGCACTTCAGGATACCAGCATGCCAGCCACTCAGTTGTGTTGTTTTCCCAAAAAAAGTGCAAAAGCTTTCCCCATAATAGTTGCTCATGGTCGTGGTTCCACCATACTAAAAATGTGCTTCACGGTTGTTCCAACAGTAGTATTGGAATTTTTTAGGTTATTCAACAAGGGGAAAATGTTGTTGCTTTGGTAAAAGTCATAGAAATAGGATCATACCTACCACTCGATTTGAAGTGTGATCTGAAGTGTCATACTTGGTTTGTTCAGTGTTGTTTTTGCTTTTTCCCCACCTAACTTTTATTTCTTTTTCCTGTCAGTAGCAATATCTCTTGATGCAAAGTAGACGAGACTAACTGGTGTTCACCTTCTCAGTATTGTCAGGGTTTGTGTTCTGGTAAAGTGAAAAGAGAAATGATACATAAGGGCAGTCTCATGTCTAATAGAGCACTAGACAGACATTCCCTCCAGTTCTCAGGGGACTAGCAGAATTATCCTTCTTTACCCCTGTTAACATTGCCAAGGTCAGCTCCTGTTCCTAGCTGTGTGATGCAAAAGTGGGAAGATATGCACTGTCTTTCTCCCATACAAACTGAGTTTCCTTCAACACTGAAGCAGTGACTTCCAAGCTTACATCCCTTGAGCCAGTGCAGGAATGGCAAGTGTGGCTGTGTGAAAGCAATGTGGATGTTTGCTAGGGGACAACTCAGGAATTTCTGTGCTGCAATTCCTTGCTTTATGTAAACGACCAATCAGCAATTCTGGCAAAAAGAATCATCGCTTGCCAAGCATGAGAAATAATTTTATTTTCTCCCTTGACCACCCCTATCTGCAGATTTGCATAAACAGTCTCATTCACAAAAAGTTAGAAAGGGAGAAAAAAAATCTCCTTAGTGCAATAATACTATGCATGTATATTTGCTTAGATATCCTGAATGTCTGAGAAAACCTATCCTAGAAACTATCCTAGGTTTTTATAGCAGTACACCCCTGCCATTTTTAACTTGAAAAGGTAATACATGTGTTTAACGACATTCAAAAACCCAAACAAATCCAAGCCAGAAAATTTGTAAACTGGATAAATGAAAAGAATTTTAATATATGACAGGAAAGCTGTAATTAACTCCACTCTCTCCCCACAAACATAGTATGATAATTTCATGAAGGAATTTCTCTGAGGACAATAAAACACTGAAATAACAATTTTACCCATTCAGAATTTAACAGCCTGAAGTAAAATGCTCAACAATCTGCCTATTCATATAATTAACAGTACTGATTCATATTAAAATAGAATTTCTTTAGGGCATGGGAAAAATTCCACAGTTTGTTAGAATTCACTGATCCTCACCTTTGATGCTTCCTCTTGAAAAATAGAGGGAAAATGTCTTCCAGAAATAATTTGAATAGAAATAAAGCCTGTATATGAATAGGTTCATTGAATATGAAACCATGCAGGAAAATCAGTCTGTAATTTAATTTCTCAAAAAAAAAAAAAAGCTAAAAGTTAACTTGACCTCTGTTTGGACAGATGGGATTACCCACAGTGCAGCGGGTTACTGCACTGGCAAACAAGTATAATAAAATCCACCTCAAACCATTCTATATAAAATCTGTAGCTAAAGCTGATATAAAATGTTACAGTTTACTTTGCTTTCTGTGTGATACTTGTTTTATATCTGTAGTAGTTGTATCTTGGATAATAAATGGAGTTCACAGTGTTTAAAAACATTTTTTTCCCCTAACTTTACTGTTTTCTTCAGCTGAAGTGAAGGTTTTGAACATTTCAGAGCTATAAACATGAAGGCTAAGCTTCTTACAAAATGATTTGGTTTGCATTTTTATGGTGTCATTTAGATGTTAAGATAAATCTGACAGACAATAGTTATAATTATCAATCTGCAAAGACTGTGGTTCCTTTGAAAGCAGATTTATGGCTTCTGATTCAATTAGAATAAACCATAATGAAAACATTATACAAGCCTGGAGCATGAAAATTAAAAACACACCCTCTGGTTCATATGTAATTGTTCCCAGTAAACCTCATGCTAAAATTAAACAAGTTAATCACACCCAGAAAAACAAGAAAATATATCACAAATTGCTATTCAACAGTTGAGTATCACTGAGGAAAATTAAAAAAAAAAATCACTTCTTTATCAAATCTGTGCAGACGTGTATTAATTTGGCCAGCACTTGGGATAGAAAATATTTTGGAGGTATAGAGACTCTTTTAAAATCGCTATTTTCCCTCATGGGTTCAAAGATACATTAATTTTCTTGAAGTTGCATTTTGTACCTTTTTTTTTTTTTAGAATTATACAGTACCATTACTTAAAGTGAAGATGGGGTGATGTTTTCTCATTCCTGAAGTGTGTAACAGATCAAAAATAGAAACTAATTATAGACCTTTTCTTTTCTCTATGGATTTCTGTTTGTGAGAGTCTAAAGTGTCTCTCATGCAGCAAATTAGTGTTGTATTTTGTACAGTGTGGAAAAAATCACCATTATCTCTATAGAATGTAGTCTGATTTTTGTCACATATACAAGAAACCAAATAAATTTAATTTTGTGAATTCTTCAAGTGTCCAGTCACCTCTTAATCAAGTTAATTTTAGCTGCAACTGTGACTGGAAATCTGTGCAACTCAGGCATCAGTGCCTGAACAAAGGCCAAGCAGAAATCAGTTACAAAGTCACCTGTACTGGGAAGTGAGGTGGGGAATGGGCAGCCAGACACAGAATTATCTCAGGAGATGACAGTGTTTGTAGAATTTTAAGGAAAAATGAGAAAATAGAGCTTTTGGTATAAAGATTTCAGGACATCCAGGACATCCATTCTCCTGGATAGTAGATTTCTGCTCTGTTTTATGAATTAATTTCCAGGCTAAGAATAAACATCTCTTTCAATAACCTTCTTTGTTGCTACCAATCAGTAAAGAAAAAATATATTCTTTTTCCTTTGTATTTCAACATGTGGATAATAAATAATGAACACAGCCTTTCCATATGCTAAAATAATGTACTTTCACAAATAAGTTAAGTTGCACATTTTCACTTTCCCCCCACCACTAACAGGTGAACACTATCCTCTGAAGAGGTGATTTTTCAAAAACAGAATTGGTAATTGCCAGACAGAATTTAAATTTTTTTATATTTTTCAACACACCTACCTAACCTGATAAAACAGTTTGGATTCTTCTTTTTATATGAGTAAGAGTATCTATTTCAAATTTTTAGAGAAATATATCATACAATGAAATCTAAACAATTTCATGTGCTTACATCACAGGAACAGCCAATATATTTCTTTTGCCTAACTGGAAAAAAAGGAGCACATTAAATTCAGGACAACAGTGCGCATTGTTAATTAATTTATCTGGCATAAGTGCGTGTTGAAAGAAAAACAAAGGAAGGTATTGAAAAGTTTTTTCTTGGTTTGGTTACAACATATTCATGTTCAGGTGTGGAAAAGCAGCTATCTTTATTCATTCTCCACCACTTAATTCTTAAAGACCATAATTTATTTCAAGCAAGCTGTCAGAAAAATGTAGAGGCCTCGCTGATATTATTTCACAAGTTCTGGGTCTGTAAGTGGCATAAGACAGATGATCGTACATTCATGTGTGCTTTCACTTATTTGCCCAGGTAAAGCAGAACTTGTGGCAGGAGTTCACTTTTTCTTAGACTAGAAACAATCCACTCCAGCAGAGCTCTTTAATGTGTCTGTGCTGCAAGGAACTCATCAGTCAGGGCTCGCAAATCAACCCTGATACACAAATCTATAGGAAACCAGGCTTCATTATTTCTGGTGCTCATGAAACTGCTTGACTTGCAGAAGAACTCTGATAAACCTTACCTCTCTCTTCAGTCATTTAATGAAGTTTCTTTTTGGATGTGTATATGTTTATAAATATACAACATAAAGAATTCTAACTGTTGACAGATCATATTCAATATGTTATTGTTATAAAAAGCATAATTTTAGCTATTTGTCACCTTGATATGGTTTGTGTCATTTTACCTTTAAAAGTTCACACAGCTTGAATCTCCTTATCACAGTCTATCTGTCTTTTTCTCATAACAGAAATGTGACCACAGCTTTTTCACTTTATATGCTCATAAAGTGTTAAAGATGAATCTTCTCACACATAAAACTGGGAGCATCCTAATGTCTTTGAGAGATTGAGGTCCTGGTAAGCCTAAATAAATTAATTCTGATAACGTGATGTTGAGACAGGATGACATTCTCTATTTCAAATCTTGCCAATCTGAAAATTTTACATACAGCACTTGTTTTTAACAGAATGCTTGCTACATCTTTTAAAAAAGATGAAGGAAAGACATTGACAAGGCTGAATAAGTAACCAGATTGTTTGCTGTTTGTCCAGCCCCAAGGTTTTTCCTTGAAAGTTTTATGTTCTCACAGGGCTGGCTGGCTGAGTAAGTGCACATTGTAACCTCTGCAACAGCAGAGTGATGAATCAGATTCCTGGATCAATCTGTTTTCCTTGTCATTTGATCCATCTCAATTACTGATGAACAAGTTTAATTTTGTGTTTTATAGAACAAATTAGTGAAATACAGCATGAAACACTGAATAAACATTGCCAATCCCAACTGGTTTCCCCCTTCCCCTTTAGAAAGGTGATCAAGATGGGAGTGAAGTAAGCCTCTAAAAATGGGCTGAAATGAAACAGATGTTTAATAGCAGTGCTGAGGCTGCTGAAGTTGCCCTATAACAAGGTGCCATTGATCTTGATCTTTCCAACCTAGAACTGCAAGCTGCAGGATCAAGGTCATTTTCTAATCTTCTTTGAGCTACCCTAGCTATATACTGTTGTGCAGTTTACTCAGTCCCTGAGTTTGCTCAGGGACTACTGCACTCCTGCATTAAAGGTACTGCTTATGTATACTTGGAAAAGTGTTTAAAAGCTCATATATGCAGGCAGAATTTGAGTGTAAAGTGATGACTCTGGGCACAGAAAGTATATGAAACTGGAACCATCATATTAGATATGGTTTGGTTGTATTTTGTCATTTTTCTCCTTTCTAAACTTTTTATTTCCTAATAAAAATAGGTAATAGTACTTACCTTGGCATCAAGGTCCTAGTTTGGGGCCTTTATGTGCTCTTATGTTAGACTCTAACACTACTGTCTTTTGATGTGCAGCATTGTTTTCAGTTTTCCGTTTCCAGGCATCTCCTTTTATTTCTAGTAGCTTAAGAAATACATTTAAATTTGGATCCACTGATACATAATGCAAAACAATTCCAATTTCACTAGCCCAATAAAAGGAAGAAAATAAAAACAACGAGCATTCCACAGTACAGTAAAAAAGTAAATATGCGATCAGATTGGCAAATAACTTACATGTACCCAGCTGAAAATATGTTGTGCTTTAAGTTAAGGGTCAGGCTTATTTAGGTCATAATACCTTTAAATTAAGAAGCTATCCCCTTCAAGCAATTCTAAAATGACTCATTAAATAATTCAAAATAAATGTTGCTTTGGTCCTCCTGTCTCAAACAAGGATTAGGACATTTGAGATATAATTCTAGCTATAGCAATTGCAAGCATAGTAAATGAGTATATAGGAGAGCTGCCTATTTCCCAGCATCCTGTGAAAACAAAGGTGTTCTGGATTGCTGGATTGAAAAGATGGCTTTCTGGACTGCCTGCTTGGTCTTTATCAGGCCTCACATTCAAATTACCCCAAGGAGACTCAATTCAGAGGATCAAGGACCATCCTCTAGGAAAATCACCTCTCCCACTCAAGAACTCAGGAAGCTGATGACTTGATGTAGACTTTCTCCATCCCATTTTTCTAAAAGAAGACTGAAACTCTTGAGATTAACACCCAAAATTCATTGTAAGAGTAAGCATTACACCAGAGAAAAGGATTTTTATCTAACAGTTTTATGCTGTTACTAAGGCTTTCCTGCATTAATTTTGTAATTGGGACATTTAGACTGTTAAAACAACACTTGAACAAGCATTGTTGGCTCTGTATACATGGCGTGTTCCCTTTTGGTAATTACAAGACTGAGTAACAGGGCCAGAGCTGTATGCAGTGTTCAAGAAATCAGTGTACCAAGGCTTTACATAGCAGAAAAAAGACACCATCTGTCTTATCCTCAATACCCTTCTTGATGGTACCCAGCATTTTGCTGGCTCTTTTTCCTGCCACTGAACACAGAGCAGATTATTTCAGAAAACTGACAGATCATTTTTCAGAGCTGAGACTGTCAGTTCCAAGTTCAGCATTACATAGACATGGTTTGGATTATTTTTGTTACATATGTTGCCTTACTTTCATCTATACTATAGCTCATGTGCCAATTTTTTCTCCCATGTTCCATTCTCTGAGATCCTCTGCTATTTCTTGCCATTAACTTGGCATTTGACTACCTGGAATGACTTAATAATCTGTATAGAATCCTTTTTATAAAGATATTGGATAAAAACAGGATCAAAGCTGATCCACCAGTGACTCAGCCTCTGATTTTTCCCTATTATAATATTTGATCTCTAGGACTTTTCTTCACATTCTTGAAATAACTGACTATCTATGTAAAATAAATACATCTCCTACAAAGAAAGCACCTTTTCTCCAATTCATCGTAGCTCAGTTTCCTGTTGATTTTTAGTCTGGAACTTTGTCAAGGGTTTTATATCTGCCTGATTCTCCCTATCTACATGATTATTGACAGTTCCTATGATACCAGGGAGCTAGTGAGACAAGATTTCCATTACAAAAGCCCCACTGTCACTTTCCTGACAGACTTTCTCCATAGCCTCAGGGAGCATATTCCTGGTTGCAAACCCCTCCATCTTAGAAGAGATGAAAGATTCAACAGCCTGCAGTTACCAGAATACTCTATAGGATCCCACTCTATAGATGTCCCATAGTGTATCCAAGTATCCTATGGAATTTCTCTTGCCTAGCTGAACATTATGAAGGCAGCCTAGCAGATTTCTGCTACTGTGCAGAGTAGTCACAGCTGCCTGGAAGTTCTCCAGTTCTGCTTTTGAATTTTTCCAGAATACATAGGTAGACATCATTCGCTCCCAGTTATGAAAAATGCAAATAAAAAAACCCTTTAGCTAAAAATGTGATATTACATTCTTAATATATTGTTTAAAAGTACTGTAGATATTAAAATAAACATTACTTTGGACTCCTAGGATCTCTATTCTGTTAAACAAATCTGTGAAGCTGTAACAGCCTTGTCATATTTCTGTCTTACACTATGCAAGTAATGCACCAAGAATGATTGATTAAAAAAATAGTAAGTCCTATAGAGATTTTTTCAATATTTTTTTCTGAATGATTCTAAAAAATCACAGGTTGTGGATATTAAAAAAATAAACAAACAAAACAAAACAGGAAGAAAATCCCAGTCCCCCCACCCTAGCGTAAATATACTAGTTTCCTAAAGTCTTATTTTTATCTGTTTTAATAGAAGTGGCTAGAGGTACCTTTAATATTATTTCCAAAGCAAATTTCTTGTTTTGTAATGCAGTCTGTAATATAACTGGCAAAACAAAAGCCTAAAGATAGCCCAAATACTTTCCCTTGAAAATTCCATTCTTCATAAATTTCTAGAGGATTAAACTGAATGGTTTCTCACATGAGAAAATCTTGATTACAAGATAGTCCAGCTACCAGCTAAATCAAACTATAGTGTTATTCTGCCCTTTCACTACCTTTGCCTTCTCTCTATCTCTCTAGAAACATAGCACTGATTTTCCTGTGTCATAAACTGTGCTCCAATATTTTTGATCCTTAAATTGAGCAAATCAAATCAAGATGTTAATTGGTTGTTCAGATTCATGTATAATTTATATAGAAATGCATATGCATTTTTCTGATTGCATGTGTGTGATCTCAGTGGGAATCCCAGTGGGTGAGACTTCAGCTTCAGTTTCTATATAAATATTCTTTCTGATATGAGCAAAAGTAAGAGTTATTAAATGTATTCCAATTCCAATTTACTGGGAGTGTCTGAACACCTGCTTGAATGGAAAGTTTGTATTTTCAGTGCTGTGTGCATTTTTTTAAGTCTCAAATTCTTTCAAGTCCCTTCGTATTACAGTATATGGACATTCATGTATTCTAAAAACCCACTTCATAAAATGGAGATAAGGATTATAGAAAAACATAGCATTTTCTTTTGGTAATATCATCTAAAGGTTACTAATCATATCAAGATTTACTGAGACATTTTAAATCTCTCAGCAGGAACAATCAGCTGTAAATTGGGAAAATTAGGAAGAAATTCTTCCTTGTGAGTGTGCTGGGGCACTGGAACAGGTTGCCCAGAGATGCAGTGACTGCCTGTCAGGGATTGAAATGGTTCATGGCTTAAATGCTGTTAGGAAAGAGTTTTGCCCATTATAGTGAAAACTGTACAAAGAAGCTACAACTACAGAAGCCCACCCCTCCTTGAAGATTCCTGACTGGAACCTCGGACTTTGAGTTAAGCTGCCTACATCAGATAAAGGGGACACTATTGTGCAACCATCTCAGGTCTAGGGAGAAACTAAGGAGGCTGAGGGGAAGGAAGGCATCCACAAGAAAACCAAACACAGCTGAGAATCATCCCTGGCTGGTTTTGGGGTGGGGGAGACCAAAGCCCACAGAGGACAGGTTTACACAGACTCCTCCATGACTCAGGGGAGAAGGAGGAGGTTTCAGTGGCATGGTGTAACCTCCCGTCAGAGGCAGTGAACACCCATCCTCCTTTATACAAACTGGCTCAGCTGTGAAACGCCCAGCCCTGGAAAGGGACATTCACGTGGGAGGCAGCTGAGGGTGTGTTGTAATCCATCAATGCCCCCCCAAAGTGCTCCCCAGATTAATTCCTGAGGCCTTGCATCACAGCCTTGCGTGAGATGCAAAGTGATGCAACAGATCCAGAGTCTGCTGCAAGAGACTGTGTCAAACTGACCGACTCCCACCCAGGGGGGAGGTATCTGGGCATTCCCATCTGGCCTGAGTCTATATTAATCCAATGGATTCTATGCTTTTTGGGGAGACCTTCACCACCAAGAAGACCAGCTGGAAAGGATCATCACCACGCTGGTGGGATCCATGGAGTGGTGATATTTTCTTTGCTCTGTCTCTGTCATTCTCTTTCTGTTCCTCTACTTATTTTCTATTTCTATATCTTCCTTTCTCCCTCTCTCTCTTTCATATTTACTATCAAATAAACCCCATACTACTGACTTTGGCATATGGTCTTATTTGCACCTTATTTTGGGCAGAGGCATTTCTAATAACTTTAAAAACTGGACCATGACACTGTGTCCCATCCTTGGAAGTGTTCAAGGTCAGGTTGGATGGGGCTCTGAGCAGCCTGGTCTAGTGGAGGGTGTGCCTGCCCATGGCAGGGATATTTGAACTAGATGGTGTCTAAGATCCCATCCAACCCAAACCATTCTGTGATTCTATAAAATGTCCTATTACAAAAGAGATTTTCTTTCAATATAAGAATTTTCTTACTGATTTTTCCCTTTCAAAAAAAAAAACCAACCAAACAAACCCAAAACCAAAAACAAACAGCTTTCCTCAGAACAATTTATGCCCTGAACATGGAAGTGTCAAGACTCAGAGATTTTCCAGTAAGATGCACCTAATCATTTTCAGGAGGATAAGCATGATGTGGACCACTTGGAAACAGGAACCCTTTGGAAACTGTTTGCTGCTGACTTTATCTTGTAAATCTTTCTGAAGGAAAATTGTTACAGAGATTAAAGAGTTTAAAAATTTAAGCAGCATTGACTGGTTGCTTTACTAGCCTTTTAAACACCTGGGAGATTTTCTTGCATTCTACTAGGGCAAAAAAATATAGTGTGCAGAGCTCAGAAAGAGAAAAACAAGGCAAGGAGATATGCATAGTAATGTGAAACAAAAATACAAGCAAAACTAATCTTTAAATAATTGAAATGGAGCAGGATTTCCCTATTTTCCTGACAAATTAATTTTCTTTAATTTAAATGAGATTTGGTTTTTTCACTCTTGCTATAATTTACCTAGCACAGGTACAAATTGAAGCTGTGTCTGCTATGCATTACAGGTGGATTTTTTGAAGTGATGATGCAAAGATTTTGGGTCCATAAGCAGTTGTATTTTGAATTCCTGTTTCAATTGCTCTGTATTTTAGACAGGGTTTTGACATTGGACTTCTAATGAAAACAATAATTTAGTCATTTCTAACTGAGTGCAAATAGCACTTTGGATCCATTCAAAAGGGTCCCTTTCCAATACCATGTGTTCAGGTAGGAGGATAAGGTGATCTGATTTTCCCAAGAAAACTGAGTTTGTGTACACAGGTTTCACTCAGACTAATCTTAAATAAGTGTGAGGCATGAATCACAGAATCTCAGAATTTCAGAATAGTTTGGCTTGGAAGGGACCTCATCTAGTAAAACACCCCTGATAAAGCAGAATCACCTACAGCAGGTTGTATAGGATTGTGTCCAGGGACATTTGGAATATCTTCAAAGAAGGAGACTCCATAGCCTTATTGGGCAGTCAGTTCCAGTTCCAGCTCTGCTACCCTCACAGTAAAAATTTTCATCATGTTAAGTTGGAATTTTCTGTGGTTTATTTTGTGCCTACTGCTCCTTGTCCTGTCCCTGGGCAAGACTGAAAAGTCTGGCACCACTGTCTTGACACCTATCCTTAAGATATTTGCACGCATTGACAAGATCCCTTCTCAATCCACTCTTCTCCATGCTAAAGAGGCCCAGATCCCCATAAGAGAGATGCTCCAGTTTCTTAACTACCTCCATAGCCCTCTCTGGACCCTCTCTGATAGTTTCTTGTGTCTTTTGCCCTGAGGAGCCCAGAACTGGACACAGCACTTCAGACGTGGCCTCACCAGGGCTGAGTAGAGGGAAAGGATCACCTCCCTCGACCTGCTGGCAATGCTCTTTCCATACACCCGGGATCCCATTGGCCTTCTTGGCCACAAGGGCACTGCTGGCTCATGGACACTTTGCTGTCCCTCAGGACTCCCAGGGGCTTCTCCTCAGAGCTGCTCTCCAGCA
>VWZV01012872.1:0-13233 GCA_013397155.1 Irena cyanogastra | reverse complement strand
CGCATTTCTCTCCCTGTCACCCCAGCTTTTCCCTCTCTGTCACCCCCGCATTTCTCTCCCTGTCACCCCCGCATTTCCCTCCCTGTCACCCCCACTTCCACCCCAAGGATGCTCCCGGGTTTTCCCCCACGGGGAAACTGAGCCACGGGTGCATCCCGGGGCACAGGGGTGACCCACACTGGGGACATCGCTGTCACCGCGCTGTGCCCAGCCGTGACAGAGCCACACATGGAAAGGCTGGAAAAGAACTTAGAAATCATCTCGTCCCAGCCCTTTCCTGATCCCAAGCCCCGTGAGCTCAGCCCGGGGGCTGCAGGGTGATTTCCCCACCTGTCCCGAGCAATTAGGGCAGAGAGAAAATGAAAAGTTAAGTGGCACCGGGGGAGGGATGTTGTTTCTGCCCTCCATAAATCAGCCGGCCCCCAGAGGCGATTTACGAGGCCGTTTCACTTGATGGCCCTAAATAAAACCCCTCGTGTGACCCAGCCCAGCTCCTGGTCCCAGGGTGAAGTTTAACCACCTGCCAGCCGAGGATGTGACACACGAGGTGTCCCCGTGTTCTCCTGTGTCCCCCGTGTCATCCTGCCCTGTGTGCTCCCCTAAATTCTCAGATAATTCCTAAATCATTCCTTAAATCCTGGGTGCTCCGTGCTGTTTGCCCCTGTGGGTGCCCCACTCCTTTTCCTCCCCTTCTCTCATTTAGTTAATATATAGAAATAAATGAACCTTGCTGAGTGTTCTGGAGTTTGTCCCTGAAGAGGATGGAGCACCAGAGATCCCATAAATCTGCCTGGAAAAATCCCAAATCCTGTGGGGTTTGCAGGGAAGGCACCTTGGACATTTTCTCTCTTAACCCATGCATTCCCACAGTCATTTGGGGCTCTTCTTCTAACACCACGGCTTCTTTCCACTCAAAACTTCCATTTCTTCCCTGGAAATCTGAATTTCCCAGCTCAGCACTGAGGGAAAGCTGCCTGATCAAAAGGGATTTTGGGGAAGTGATTTTCAGAAAAAAAAAAAGTGGCCCCAAGCCTGCTCAGGCCTGCAAGAAAGCTCTTAGTGAATAACTTCCCTTGCTCTTAGTGAAAAACTTCCACACCTGCCAGACTTCCCTGCACTGTAACACCCCAAAAGGTTGCAGGATGAAGTGACCCAAAGACAATTCTCATTTTCTCACCAAAAACTTGCCTAAAATCCCTGGATTTTTGGCCGAGGGGCACTGGGCAGCCTCCTTCCCTCAGAGCCAAGGCCTGGCCCCACAGGCCTCACATCTTGGTTCTCTTCCCACCCAAAACTTCCATTTCTCCCCTGGAAATCTGAATTTCCCAGCTCAGCACCAAGGGAAGGTGCTGATCCAAAACAGACAAAGGGTTTTATCACCTCAGGGATAAAATCCTGATCAAAAAGGGCTTCAGGGAGATCATTTCCACCAAAAAAAGTGGCCCGGAGCCTGCTCGGGCCTGCAGGAAAGCTCTTAGGGAATAAATTTCCTTTCTCTTAGTGAATAACTTCCACACCTGCCAGATTTCCCTACACTGTAACACCCCAAAATGTTGCCAGATGAAGTGACCCATAGAAAATTCTCATTTTCTCACCAAAAACTTGCCTAAAATCCCTGGATTTTTGGCCGAGGGGCACTGGGCAGCCTCCTTCCCTCAGAGCCAAGGCCAGGCCCCACAGGCCTCACATCCCAGGGCTCTTTCCACTCAAAACTTCCCCCAAGAAATTCCAGGATGAAATGACCTGAAGAAAACCCACATCACCCGAATTTCTCACCAAAAAAACTTCCCAAAAAAAAAGGATTTTTGGCTGAGGGGCAGTGGGAAGCCTCCATCCCTCAAAGCCAAGGCCAGGCCCCACAAATCCCCACAGAGGAGCTCCATTCCTCCATTTCTGTTGTTGTCCTAAACTCCAGCAATCAGCTAAAAATATTTCAGCGCCCTGGCAGCTGATTTTTTTTTTATCCTGCTGTTTTAATAATTAATTTTTATTGTATTCCTCAAGCACTGCTGGTGTGGAAATCCCAGGAAGAAGCTCAGCTCGAGGTGGAAGGAACCAGCGGGGACTCCCTGCTCCAGAACCTCGGAGGGGAGGAATTATTTCTGCTGGATTTTGACAATTTTCTGTGTTTGACTTGCCTCCTGTTAGCCCCACCCCTCCATCTGCTTTCAGAGCTGGGATGTGAGGAGAAAAATGGGTTTCACAGCTTTTTTTTTTAATGTTTTTGCCCCAATCTGGTGTGGTTTGAGTGGAATTACTTAGCCTTGAGGGGTTTTTTGGTGGAGGTGAGACGTGAGGAGCTCAATCTGCTTGTGGGGGTTTCATGGGATTCAGAAGGACAAGGATCTTCCAAAAGGAAGGAAAAGAAGAAAATCACCTTTTTTAGGGCCGGTGTGCAGGGAGCAGCACATTCCCACAGGGAGTTGCTGAGCCTCAAGCTGATAAAAGGAGAAACAGACAAAAAAACCTGGGATGTTTCTGTGGGAAAACAGAGGCGAATTCCTCGGCAAATCAGCGCCCAAAACAAATAAACAGCAGCTCCCAAAAATACACAAAACACCGGGGTTTGTCCCGGCTCATCCTTGTGACCCTGGGGCTCGGGAAAACTTCCGAGAATACCTCAGTCTGCCTCTGGAAAATCAAAATATCTGGGAAAAACTGCGAGGAATCGGGCAGGGTTTGCTTCCTCGCACTTCTGCGTGATTTTGGGCGGGAATTCTGGGACTTCCAAGGGTTTTTTGGAGGGAGTGGGGGTTAAATGGAAGGGGAGGAGAAAAGAGAGAAGGGAAGGGAGGGCCTGGCACTGCCCACACGTCAGGGCAGGAACCCCTCAGGGTTCTGAGCCAAATATTTGCCTTGAAAGCAAATAAAGGCCCTGGTGAGGAAAACCCAGCCCCGGGGGTGACAGCAGCATCCCCGTCCCTGATTTCCAGCATCCCCATCCCTGATTTCCAATGTCCCCATCCCTGATTTCCAGCATTCCCATCCCTGATTTCCAGTGTCCCCATCCCTGATTTCCAGCATTCCCATCCCTGATTTCCAGTGTCCCCATCCCTGATTTCCAGCATTCCCATCCCTGATTTCCAGCGTCCCCATCCCTGATTTCCAGTGTCTATATCCCTGATTTCCAGTGTCTATATCCCTGATTTCCAGCGTCCCCATCCCTGCTTCCCTCCCTGCTCCATCTCTGTAAGCTCCGAAACGTCTTAATGTGATTTTTCCCCTTATTTCTCTTTCAAGTTTAATCCCTCCCGGTGCTTCCTGCCACTGTCAAATTCCTTTTGTGTGCTGTTGGAAACCCTCTGGATGTCACTCAGGAGCAGCTGGAAGAAGCTGCCCCTGGGATGCTCGGGGATAATGAGTCCCAAATTAGTAAATCTGTTAATTAGAGCGGGGCTGGGGGCTGAGAGCAGCCCCACACTCGGGGGTTTCACCCCACGGCAGCTTCAGCTCGGCCACTGCAGCATCCAAGGGGGGTCACTCTGTCCCTCTGCTGTGCTGGGGGGCAGCAAAACTTGGGCTTTTCCCCCCAAAAAAAAACCAAACCAAAAAACAAAAAAACCCCAAAAACAACAAAAAACCAAAACAATAAAAAAAAAACCCAAACAAAAAAAACCCCAAAAAACAAAAAAATAAACCACAAAAACCACCAAAAACAGACAAAAAAAACCACAAAAAAACCCCCAAACAACAACAACAACAAAAAAAAAACCACCCAAAACCAAACAAACAAAAAAAAAAACCCAAAAAACACCAAGGAACTNAAAACCAACCAAACAAACAAAAAAAACCCAAAAAACACCAAGGAACTCACAAGGATCTGTCGCATCCTGGAAGAAAAAAAATCGAGAATTTGGCGTTTTCCTCCCCGAATTACAGGGGAATTCCCGTGCACGGTGTGAGGGGCACTGGGAATTCTGTGCAGCTGGAACTGGACATCCCCACTCACTGCTCTCATCCCACCACAGAATTCCCTGGCTTGTCCCAGGGTTGGATGTGGCAGCCATGGATGCAGAGATGAAGAATATCTGGAGTAGAACACCAAAAACCTTTCTTGGTTCAAATTAAAAATCGAGAATTCAGCGTTTTCCTCCCCAGATCAGCCGAGAATTGGGTTAAAAGGGGTTAAAAATTCCCAGCTGATCCTCTGGAACGGCAGATCTGGGATGCAGGCTTTGCCTCGCGGGCAGGAATTTTGGGAATTGTGCTGAATGGGCCCGAATTCCCGGGACTCCAGCAGAAAACCCCAAACCGCTCAGAAAACTGAGCTCTAATGACAGGGTGGGAGGAATCCGGCCTGGAATGGGATCAAGGGCCGGGCTCACCCAGGGATTTTGGGGGTTTTCAGCCCCAAATCCTGGGGATCAGAGCCCCCCACACCCCTACAGGTGTTTTAGGGCTGGGTTTAGCTGCCCTGGACCTCCAGCAGGGTTTAACTTAACCCCAGCTCAGGGGCAAGAGCACCCAGTGAACCACAAGCAGTCTTTGAGCCGCAATCAAAGGGGGAAAAGGGAGAGAAGCAGAAGGAAAACCCAGCGTGAACTCGAGGGCGAACGATCCCGCAAGGATCAAACCCCACCCTCAGAACCGCCTGGGGGCTGCTGGAATTCCTCCTGCTGGAATTCTGTGTGGCCACGGAGCCTCCCTAATGTGGATTGATGGCCGCAATCTGCTCTCCCTGCAGGAAAAAGGAGAGCCTTGGCCCCTGAAATCCATTTTTTCCTCCCAGAAATCCCGATCCAAGTGGATTTCCCTGTGCCACTCCCAGGAGAAAACGACTCCATGCATCCCCCCGGGGGGCAGCAGCAGAGGGGAGTGTTCCCATCTAATTCCTCCTTTCCCACCTGATTCCTCCCTTCCCACCTAATTCCTCCTTTCCCACCTGATTCATCCCTTCCCACCCAATTCCTCCTTTCCCACCTGATTCCTCCCTTCCCACCTAATTCCTCCCGCTCCTGGATTGATCACAGCCGCGCCAGGATTAATTGGGGAGAGTAAAAACGCTTCTCTGGGCCATCAATCTCCCCCCGGCTGCCTCACCTTGTCATCCGCTAATAACTGGGAAATCAAAATTCCCCTCCTGGCTGCCTCGTGCCTGCAAATGGATTTCTCTGCTGCATTGCTGGGAATCCTTAAAAGGCGTTTCGGGAGCAGCCAGGAGACAAATGGGATTAGCTGGGCAGGGAAAGTGCAGCCGCAGCAGTTCTGCATTCCCAGCCAGGGGAAAATTCAGCCCTGCCAGGCCCAGGGGATGAGGGAGAGCCTCGGGACAGGGAGCAGGGTTTGGGGTGGGTGCATCAGTGGGGCTGAGGGATATCTGGAATGAAACACAGAAAGCCTTTGGTGGTGTGAATTCCAGGGGAATTCCTGTGTGCAGCGTGAGGGGCTCTGGGAATTTTGTCCAGCCCCATTCACTGCTCTCATCCCAAAACAGAATTCCCTGGATTTGATGTGGGCGCCATGGATGCAGAGATGAAAAATATTTAGGGCCAAACACCAAAAACCTTTCCTGCTTTAAATTCCAGAGAATTCCTTAGCCCATTTTCTGCGTAAGGGGCTTTGGGAATTTTGTCCAGGTGGAACTGGACATCCCCACTCGCTGCTCTCATCCCAAAACAGAATTCCCTGGATTTGATGTGGGCGCCATGGATGCAGAGATGAAAAATATTTAGGGCCAAACACCAAAAACCTTTCCTGCTTTAAATTCCAGAATTCCCTGGCTTGTCCCAGTGTGTGTTCCCAGCTGTTTGGGTTTGGATTTCCCAGCTGGCCACGCCATGCCAAGGACATTCGGGGCACGTCACCATCTCTGGAACATCAAATTTGGCTCGGATTTCTCACCAGGAGCTGAGAACCCGGCCCTGTCCCAAAGAAATGGGGAATCCTGGAGCGGTTTGGGTGGGAAGGGACCTAAAAGCTGATCCCATCCCTCCCCCAGGGACACCTTCCACTGCCCCAGGCTGCTCCTTGCACAATTCCAGGGGTGAATCCACAGCTCCTCCTGGCAAATCCCATTTATTTCCTTCTGCCAGGAGTTCTTTAAACCCCCGGGAATCTGGGAAATCCCACAGCCAGGGCAGTCCCAGCTCCCACCAGTGACGTTCCCTGCGCTCTGGGGGGATCCCAGGGTGTCCTGGGGTGCCCGGGGCTGGCACTGCCCGGTCCCACAAAGGATCCCAAAGCTTCCAGGAGCTCCCTGATGGAAAACACAGATTGTGCTGGGAAGCAGAGTGGCCTGAAAGAAGAAAGATTAAGATTCAGAGCATGCAGGGATCCAGCTTTGCCCTTTCTGCCTCTTTTTTTTGGAGGATTGAAGGAGCCAAGGTTTTCCCAGTCCCTCCGAGGGCCCTTGGCAACCCCTGGGAAGCTGCTGGAGCCTCTCCCAGAAGGACTGGAATGCCCAGGGTTGGGCACAGAGAGACCTAGCCCTCCCAAATCGTGGTTTCACACTCCCCCCAACACCATTTCGTCCTCCGAGCAGGATTTATTAGCCCAGGCTCTCCAGGAGATGAAGGCTTTTGTGTGGAATCTTATCCCAAACCCTTCCTGCAGCTGCTGCGTGGGCAAAAAAAAATTAAAAAAAAAAAACAAACCCACAAAAAACAGAGAGACAGAGAAGGGGGTGGGGGGAAAGAATAAAAAAGACATTGAAAGTGTGAGGTCTGAAAAGATTTCTCCTCTCTGGAATCAGTTTGTGAGTCACACACAGGGAACGACCAGGGAATATTTCATCCTGCCGGGGCCACGCTGAGAGAGGGGAGGCAGCGGCGCGCTCAGAATCTGCCCGGAGCCGGGCTCTGCATTCGTCATTCCGCGCACACACGGAGCGGGCAGCGGGCTTTAACCTCTTCCTGCCCGCTCCTCCCGGCCTTCTGCCGCTGCCTGCGGCTCTGACCGCTTTCCTCCCGCTGTAAACTGGGGATAACGCCGGGGGTGCTGACCCGGAGGCGCTGGAACGCCAAAACCACGGGAATCGTTCCCAGCTTCGCTCCTGGCTCAGCTCAGGCCGTGCAGGGAGAGGGGGAGCTGGAAAATGGGAGCTCTGCACCTGCTGGCCAGGCAGCGAGCGGGGTTTGGGGAGGAATCCCCTTCCCAGGGATGGAACAGGCGCAGGGAAAGGCGAGGGATTGCCAGCTGGAGGTTGTGGAGGATGGAGGGATTCATGCATGGATGGATGGATGGATGGAGAGCAGCCTGCCCCTTTCCCTGCCCCTTGGACCCACTGCAAAGCGCTGAATCCGAATTTTAGAAACCCTAAAAGACAAAAAGCAGCGGGAGAGGAAGGGAAAAATCCGGGGGAAATCTCCGTGCAGGGCAGTGGGACCCGATGGCCTTTAAAGGTCCCTTCCAACCCAACCCATTCCAGGATTTTCTGATCCTCTCCCCTCCAAAACTCCTGTGCTGGGCTGTGGAAGAGAAGGGAAGCCAAGGGATGCCCCCTCACCTCTGCCAGGACCCAAACCTGCCCTAAACCCTCTGCTAGGCTAAAACCACCTGGGCAGGCACCCCGGTGCCACCGAGGCCCCCGGGTTTGCTGCAGGGAGCGGGAGAGGAGCCAAGGAGGCTCCGGATCGCGCGTCAGCTGCTCGGGAGCCGCCGGGGCAGCGCATCCTGGCAGAGCCCTTCAATTATCCAAAGTGCTCTCCCGAGCTGCAGCCTCATCCATTAGGGCTGCTCTGACTCAGGCACTCCAGACCGGCTCTTCTCCTCTCCTCCCGCGGCGTTCCAGCCGGGAAAAGGGGGACAAGCAGGGGGCAGAGGGGGAAAAGCTGAGCCCACCAGGAAAGCCCGAATTTCCCAGCCCCAGGCCGGCCGGGCTCGGTTTTAGCAGCAGGATTGGGGCTGGTGCAGTGTCCGGGAAAGCTTGGGGATGTTTTGGGGCAGGCAGGGAGGGAGTGCCCGGGGGACAGCGGCTGTCCCTGCCCGTGGGTGCCGCCCTGAGCGCCCACACCCCCCTGGAGGGGGTCCCTGAGCCCCTCTGCTCCTGGCTCGGCTGCCAACCCCGCTCCTGCTCCTTTCCTGGAGCCATGAAAGTGCTCTTTGTTAGGCAAGAGCTGGAAAACAGCTGCCGAGGGCTTGTCCAGACACATAATCCCGGCTGGAGAGCCGGGCTGGGAACGGAGCAGCGCCTCAGCCCCGCCCGTGTCCCCTGCCCGGGCAGCGACAGTGGCACCGCGGGCCCGAGGGCACCCCCTGGCACCGCGGGGAGCTCCGCAGCCCCTGCCGCTGCTGGCAGGGTGGCACGGGAGGGGATTTGGGCACGGGGGAGGGTGGAGGGGCTGACTGCAGCCAGCGGAGCTCGGCTCCCGCTCCAAGGAGGGATCCTGGCTGGTTTTCCCCCATGCCAGGGCTGAAAGAGCTTTAGGTGAGGGTGGGGAGGCGCTGGAACGGATTTCCTTGATAAACCCTGGCTGCTCCATCCCTGGGAGTGTCCGAGGCCCGGCTGGAGCACCCTGGGATGCTGGGGGAGTCCCTGCCCGTGGGAATGGGATGATCTTCAAAGCCCCTTCCACCCCAAACCGGTCTGAGATGGGGAACAGGATCCTGTCCTGCAGAGCTGGGACTGATCCCGTCCCATTCACGGGGAAAAAGACAAAGGAAAATATTCCAAAATGGAAGAGACAGAGGTTTGAATCCAGAGGCTTTGATGAAAGGGAATGAAATCTGCCCTGGCTGAGCTCAAATCAAAGCTCAGCCTGGGACCAGAGCCTTGCCCAGGGCTTGCTCCCAGTCCAGTCAGGCAGGATTTGCTGCAAGCAGCTCCCTCTCTCTTCTGGCTTCATAACTGAGTCAATCAAATCCCCTGCTGGAAACCAGGAGTGCCCCAGGAATCTCCATGGGAAGGGGCAGGCAGCTCCTGTGAGGATGCTCAGCCTGGGAAAGGCTGGCAGGGCACAAATATTCATTCTATTTCTGCTTTTTATAGCAAACGTGGCCAAACCAGGCTGGCTGGTGCTGGGCCCTGCACAGAAACCCTCACCTCCCTCTGATATCCTGCTCCACCCCAGTGGAAAACCAGATTAAAGCTGGGCTGATCCTTCCTGTACTGGTTGTGTCCCAGTTTGGGTGGTCCAGGCCCCTCCAGCCCGGAACAGGAGCTGGGGAGGGGGGTGGAGCAGCATCTCTGCCCCTTCCAGTTCTCCCAAAATTCTGGGAGCCAAGGACGGGCCCAATGGGGTCTGAGGGGCCCCAGAGCAGAGCGGGCAGAGCTCTCTGCAGGGGAAACCCTCTCGGGTGTTTTCCTGGACCCAGGGAGTGCTTTGGGATGTGAAAGACCTTCAGGACCATCCCATCCCAGCCCTGCCTCCCAGGGATACCTCCGGGCTGCTCCAGCCTGGCCTGGGGCACTTCCAGGGATCCAGGGGCAGCCACAGCACTTTTGGGAAAGCTGTCCAGTGCCATCAGGAACTGACGCCTGATCCCATTTTCCTCAGGACCTTCCCCTTCATTCCCCTCCCTCAGCCAGCCCTGGCCCCTGAAATCCATTTTCCCTCCCAGAAATCCCGATCCAAGTGGATTTCCCTGTGCCACTCCCAGGAGAAAACGACTCCATGCATCCCCCCGGGGGGCAGCAGCAGAGGGGAGCGTTCCCACCCGATTCCTCACCCCACCGAGGGCGAGTCCCTCTCCGGGACCGTCCCTGGCTCAGCCACCTCCATCCCTCCCCTTCCCTGCAGCACTGGAAGCAGCCCAAGGCTGGATGAGCAGGAGGCAGAGAACGCTCAATTAAAGATCAGCACGGGGCTGAGCCAGGAGATTTAATGGAAGGGCTGGCTGGAGCCCCTGGCAGCAGCAGGGCTGAGTGGAACGAAACGCCAGAAACCTCAAAAAGTGGGGAAGGGCCAAGGGGAGAGCGGGTGTCGCTGGCAGCGGCTGGGAAATGGATGGATCCCGCAGTGCAGAGGGAAACGCTGGATTTGCTGACACCGGAGGTGGGGTGTGAACCTCCCGGCTTCTCTGCAATGCCAAAGGGATTATTTCGGGAGATTCAACCCCGAGGAAAAAATTCCAGAGAAGTTTCTTACCAATTCCTCTCTTCCTGGTGAGAAGAAGTGAGGAAAAGTTGGGAAGGAGCTGGGCGGGAAGTCCCAAAAAGCCACAAACTGGGAGGAACACCCGCACCAACTGGGAAAAACACCCGCACAAACTGGGAAAAACACCCGCACAAACTGGGAGGAACACCCATCCGAACTGGGAGGAACACTCACGCAAACTGGGAGGAACACCCGCACAAACTGGGAGGAACACCCATCCGAACTGGGAGGAACACCCGCACAAACTGGGAGGAACATCCACGCGAACTGGGATGAGCACCCATCCGAACTGGGAGGAACACCCGCACAAACTGGGAGGAACACCCACCCGAACTGGGAGGAACACCCGCACAAACTGGGAGGAACACCCACACAAACTGGGAGGAACACCCGCACAAACTGGGAGGAGCACCCACCCGAACTGGGAGGAACATCCACACAAACTGGGAGGAACATCCAGCCGCGGGTTCCTCTCCCCAGCCTCTCCCTGGCGCCGCAGCAGCAAACGCGAGAGGAAAGTGGCCTCTGGTGGATGGAAACTGTGCTGCAGCTCCATGAAAAGCGCAGGAAAACTCTGGAGAAAAAAAAAAAAAAAAAAGCTGTGGAGCAGCAGAGGGTCCCCAGGAAGGCGGGTGGGGACAGCACGGGGACCCCAGGGCTGGCAGCGTGCCCTGGGAACGGTGGCACACAGGGCCTGCCAGCAGGGAGGGATGTGAGCAGAGAAATTCGGGCACAGCACCAGATTCCGGGATGGCACTCCTTGCCATCCCCGAGCAGGAGCTGCAGGAGAGCTGAGAAAAGGGATCCCCGCTCCAGCAGATCCATAGGATAATCGCAGGATCATGGATTGGGGGGTTTAGGATAAATTCGAGGGAGGAAATCTCCCCCTGTGAGGGCGGCGAGACACAGGAAGAGGCTGCCCAGGAATGCCCCATCCCTGGAAGTGTCCCCGGGTGTGCTGGGAGGTGTCCCTGCCCACGGCAGGGCTGGAATGGGATGGGATTTAAGGTCCCTTCCATCCAAACCATCCCAGGATTCTGTCACTCCGCTTTCCCACGGCTCGGCTGCAGCTGCATCCCACCCCAGCCCCGATGTCCCTGGACCGTCCCTCGCCCGCCGAGCTCTCCCGGGCTCCTGCAGAGCACCCGAGCAGGGCAGGACCGAGCCGAGGGGGATTTCACAAACCGGGGAGCCGCGGATCCGCGGGGATCCACCCCCGCTCCGCCGGGAAGGGACCGGGAAGGGACCAGGAAGGGACCGGCAGAGGGCACGAGCGGCCCGCGGCTGCCGGGAGGGACGGGGCGGTGACACTGCGGGACTGTCCCCGATCCCCCTTCCCGATGACGGATCCCGTCCTCCCCACGGAGCCCGGCCCTTCCATCAGGCGCCGCGGGCTTTGAATTCCTGAGCTCCACGGCATTCCCAATGGCATTCCCGTGGCATTCCCAATGGCATTCCCAATGGCATTCCCAATGGCATTCCCGTGGCATTCCCGTGGCATTCCCAATGGCAGTCTCGTGGCATTCCCGTGGGTATTCCTGTGATATTCCCGTGGCATTCCCGTGGGCATTCCCAGGAACGTTCCCGTGGCATTCCCGTGGCATTTCCAATGGCATTCCTAATGGCATTCCTAACGGCATTCCCATGGCATTCCCATGGCATTCCCAATGGCATTCCCAATGGCAGTCCCATGGCAGTCCCGTGGCATTCCCGTGGCATTTCCAGTGGCATTCCTAATGGCATTCCTAATGGCATTCCCATGGCATTCCCAATGGCATTCCCAATGGCAGTCCCATGGCATTCCCGTGGCATTTCCAATGGCATTCCTAATGGCATTCCCATGGCATTCCCATGGCATTCCCAATGGCATTCTCGTGGCATTCCCGTGGGCATTCCCGTGGCATTCCCGTGGCATTCCCAGTGGCATTCCCAGGCATTCCTGTGGGCATTCCCGTGGCATTCCCAATGGCGTTCTCGTGGCATTCCCGTGGGCATTTCCATGGCATTCCCGTGGCATTCCCAATGGCATTCCCGTGGCATTCCCGTGNGGCTCCCGGGGATGCCCAGGGTGGAATTTTGGGCTGTGTGTGCAGGGATAAGGGTCGGACTGATCCCTGTCTCACCTGCAGATCCCTGAGGGCTCCCGGGGATGCCCAGGGTGGAATTTTGGGCTGTGTGTGCAGGGATAAGGGTCGGACTGATCCCTGTCTCACCTGCAGATCCCTGAGGGCTCCCAGGGATGCCCAGGGTGGAATTTTGGGCTGTGTGTGCAGGGATAAGGGTCGGACTGATCCCTGTCTCACCTGCAGATCCCCTGGCATGCAGACACCAGGATTTCTCCATCCTTCCCAACCTCCCCCCGCAGCAGGAGCCGGGAAATCCAATTCCACAAACCCTCGGGCGCTCCAGTCCCAATCCCTCAAAACTCCAAAGGCTGAGGGAAGCATCAAAGCCCGGCGGAGGGAGGGCTGATTAAAGCTTTTTCAACGCGGCCATTAATTCAGTTTATTAATTTATTTATTCATTTGGGCCCCCTGGCTTTGGAAGCATCCCCTCCACGTGCTGCAGACATCTGCAGAGCACATGGAGCAGGGAATCCCGCCGGCTCTCCGTGTGGATGCTCCCCAGGGAGGGCCAGGAACGCTCCCAGAGCTCTGCCAGCGCTGCTGCTGGGCTCCCCGGCCTCGGGGGGCTGCAGGGGAGCACCCCCGGCCGGGAATTGCGCTTGGCTCCCATCCCCAGAGCTCTGCCAGCCTCCTGCAGCCCGGCTGTGCGCGGGCAAAGGGATGGGACGGGCGGGAAGGGACCTTGAACGTGCCCTTGTCCCGTCCCAGGGACACTGCCACCGTCCCAGGCGGCTCCAAGGCTGGCCTCGGACACTTCTGGGGATGGGGAATCCACGGAACAACCTGGGCCAGGGCCTCCCCACCCTCACAGGCCTGGATTCCCTCCTAGGATGGGAATAAACCCTGGATTTTCCTCCTAGGATGGGAATAACCCCTGGATTTTCCTCCTAGGATGGGAATAACCCCTGGATTTTCCTCCTAGGATGGGAATAACCCCTGGATTTTCCTCCTAGGATGGGAATAACCCCTGGATTTTCCTCCTAGGATGGGAATAAACCCTGCATTTCCCTCCTAGGATGGGAATAACCCTGGATTTCCCTTTTAGGATGCGAATAACCCCTGGATTTTCCTCC
>VWZV01012871.1:30215-51790 GCA_013397155.1 Irena cyanogastra | reverse complement strand
TCCTCTCCCAGTTCCCATCCATTCCCAACCCATCCTGCCCCAGTTTCTCCCATCCCCAGCCCATCCTCTCCCAGTTCCCATCCATTCCCAACCCATCCTGCCCCAGTTTCTCCCATTCCCATCCCATCCTCTCCCAGTTCCCCCATTCCCAGCGCTGTCCTTGTCCCCCCAGTGCCAGCCAGGAGCAGTTCCTGGGGGTGGCCCGAGGTCACAGCTCCCCGTGCAGCCTCAGCTTTGGCCAGCTGGCCTGTGCCCAGGTGAGGACAATCCTGCTCCCCCCAGTCCTGCTGGGATTTGTTTTCCTGGGCAATTCTGCCACTTCTGCCCTAAAAACAGCCCCGGAGGAGCAGCCAAGGCTGTGCCTGGGCTGTGGCAGTGCCACCCTCCAGGGGACACCAGGGGTGCCCAGGAGGGCTTTGGGAGGTGGGGGTTTCCTTCTGCAAAGCCTCGAGTGAGAAGGAAGTTGGGGCAAAGGGACTTTCCAAATCAAACTGGCTCTGAAAAATTGGCACTGCAGCGTTGGAATGAATCTCTGCAGGAGAGTCACCCTGGGCCACTGGGAGAAAGCACAATTAGGAGGGGTAAAAGCACAATTAAGAAGGGTAAGAATGTATTTAAAAGGGTTAAAAGCATAATTAGAAGGGGTAAAAATGCATTTCAAAGGGGTAAAAGCATAATTAGAAGGGGTAAAAACGCATTTAAAAGGGGTAAAAGCACAGTTAAGAGGGGTAAAAATGCATTTAAAAGGGGTAAAAGCATGATTAAAAGGAGTAAAAGCACAATTAGGAGGGGTAAAAGCGCAATTAGAAGGGGTAAAAATGCATTAAAAAGGGATAAAAGTACATTTTGAAGTGGTAAAAATGCATTTAGAAGGGGTAAAAGCACAATTAGAAGTGGTTGCAGTGTGGCAAATGCCACCTGGACTATTCCAGGTTGACTTTTCTCCCTGCTTTTGTCATTATCTCTTAAGCTGCTGCCAGTAATTGCGATTAAATTGACAGAAATTTGTGTTTTTCAGTGAATATTTCTGACAAAAAGGTGGCACTTCTGCAAATATTTGTCAGTGGGATTTGGGGATTTTTTTTTTCTTGGTTTTGTTTTTGTCTTCTACTGTTTGTAAGCTGTTTCAATGAAAAAAAAATATTGGGGCATTAAAGAGTTCCCCATGAGAGTTTCTAGTTAGAGCAAATTTTTTGGAAATTTGGGCAAAATTTTGGCAATTTGGGGAATTTTTTTTTTTTTTGGATAAAGCTTTTAAAACCCATGCCAGTGCTTTACCCTCCTCGAGGGAGGAATCCCTTCCCAAATGCCCAGGTGTGGATGAGCCCCCCAGGGTGATTTCCCCTCCGAATATTCTCTTTATTTGCATTTCCCCTCTCTTTTCCAGGGAGCCTGGCTCCAGGACCTCGGGGATGATTTCCTCACATCCTTGTACTCCTGCCTGGCCTCCTCACCCAGCACAGCTGTGGATCCAGAATATTCCATCCTGCTCTTCTCCAAATACGATGCCAGGCAGCTTTTGGCCTCCCTGGCCGTGTTCAGCCGCCGGGTGAGCCTGGAATTCCTCCACTGCAATTCCCTCAGATCCAGGCAATTTTTGCTCTCTAGAAAAAGACTTTATTCTCTTTTTGCTCTTCAGGAAAAAAACCTAATTTCAAACCCCCTGACTAATTTTATTTTATTTATTTTACTTTGGAAAGAGCCCCATTCCAAACAATTCCTAGCATTCAGATTTGTGCGGACGCGTGGTTGGAATTCCCTGGAATTCAGGGNTTTTGTGGTTTTTTTTTTTTTTTTTTTTTTTTTTTTTTAGTTTTCCCAGGAGCCCCTGTCCCTGGAGTGGAGCCTGGTTTTCATCAATGGTCTGTGGGAGAGGCTGCTCCGGGTGCCTGGGATTGAGACCCCCCCAGTGCTGCTCCAGTGGCTCCAGCAGGGACTGGAGCCGTTCCTGGGGCAGCCCCGGCTCCTCTCCGGCTGCCTCCGTGCCAAGGCTGTGTCCTGTGAGGAGTTCCAGCTGCTGTGAGTGTGCCCTGTCCCCTGGGGGCTCCTGGGAGGGGGGGAAAAATCGCTTTTAAAAAAAGATGGGAAATGGATCTGTGGAAAATTTTTTAAAGTTGAGTAAAATGTGTTCATGGCGTGTGGTTGTGTATGAGTTTTGAGGTGGGGAATGTTGGTTTAGAAATGTTACAGATACACTTAGAGTGTAATTAATTGTATAGTGTAATTGTATAGTGTAATTTTAATTAGGAAATAGTTAACTTCTGATGGTGATGGTGTGGATTATAACACCTGCATTGCCTCACCCTTCTCATGAGACTGAAAATGGAATAAAAGTTTTTAAAACACCTCCCAGTTACCCCATCTCTGGGTCAGAAAAGGGCATAATCCGACAAAAAAAGGATGGGATTGAGAATATCAGTGTTTTCTGTGAGAGCCCAGCCCTGGCCTCAGCAGTGCTTGAGGTGTTTTCCCTTCATTTTGCAGAGTGGCTGCCCTGGATGGGATCTATTCCCAGCTTCCCGTGGAGGAGCAGAGGAATCTTTACTCTGGGATCAGGCATTTCCTCTCCCAGGATGGTAAAGGACCTGATTTCCCTGGGCTCTCTCATGGGGCTTTTGTGAATCTCCAGTGGAAACAGGCTGGGGATTTCAGCAATTAGTGGATTTGGGAACAATTTCCCCGCCTGAAGGCTTTATTAACCCAGGATTTTTATAGATTTTTATGGATTCCCTGCGTTTGCTGCCTGTGCAGGGTTTGACTCTGCTCACAGGGTGAACCAGGCAGGATTGAACATGCTGCCAAAAGCTTCTGCTGCCTTTGGAGGGAGGAAGAAAGAGGCTGGGTGTCCTTATAACTGTAAGGAAACAACACAGACTCCAAGGCTGGGTTTTCAGCAAAATCTACTTTATTACAAAGTTCTCTCCTTTTATACATCACTCTGATCCAGCTGGATTGGATTGGTGAACTAATCACCACATTCTGCCTGGTTGGCTGGCCAGCTCAACACCTTTTAGTAAACTATCTTAGAAAGAAGAGGAAAAAAACGGAAAGAAGGGAAAACCAGCACATGTGGATTGTTATAATAAACTTGTTATCATTATTTTGGCTAGGACTTCTCGGAGTCTCAAGCTGACCCTGAGAAATTCAGTTTTCTCACTCTCTGACCAAGGTCGTGGGGACCACACCAGGGTGTGGAATATTTGCAGGGCTGGGATTCCTTTAGCCCTGTCCCATGGGGGTTTGTGGTGTGAGCCCTGGATTTGGGTGGAAGGAGGGAGCAGGGAGGTCGGAATTCCCCAGTTCCCATTGATTTCCTGAGGAGTGCCAGCCTGGAGCTCCACGGGGTCAGTCTGTCAGTCTGTCTGTATGTCTGGCTACAGGATCCAGGCAGAAATGCTACAGCCAGGCCGTTCCCAGTCTGAATTCCACTGCCTGGTTCCGGAATTACCTGGGATCCTTCCTGGAGCACGCCACCGTGGAGGACCTGCAGCTCTTTGGGGATGAGCCCACGGTGAGTGGGGGGCCTGGGAGGTCACAGCCCTGCCCTGAGCAAACTCAGAGCCCCACAATGGTTTGGCTTGGAAGGATTTAAGGGCCACCATTCCATTTTAAGGGAGGATTTAAGGGGCACCATTCCATTTTAAGGAAGGATTTAAGGGTCACCATTCCATTTTAAGGGAGGATTTAAGGGGCACCATTCCATTTTAAGGAAGGATTTAAGGGCCACCATTCCATTTTAAGGAAGGATTTAAGGGTCACCCATCCCATTCCAGCCCCTGCCACTGCCCCAGGGTGCTCCAATCCCTGTCCAACCTTGGGATTCCTGGAATTCCTGCCAGCAGGAATATTTCTCTGGTGAATTTGAGGTGTACAGTCACTGCAGTTGTTTCTCCCCATCATGTGATAAGAGGGATTTGCACACAAGTTGGTTTCACAGAGGGAATTCTGCAGGGAGCAAACTGGAGTCAGTGAGAGGAGCAGCCCCAACCTTAATCAAGGCCCCAGTGTTTATCTGCAAATAAAAAGAAATAAGCCTCAGCACAGCTTTAAACCCAGGTGAAAAACCCTGAGGTTGGTTCAAACTGCCCCGTGTCACTGCCAGGACTGAAGGATCCATCTGAATCATTTTCCCTTTTTATTTTTTTTCACTTTCAGCTCCAGAAGTTTGCCCGGGATCCGGTGAACCTGGAGATGGTTGGGAACCTCACCTTGCTCAGGGAGACTGCCCTGTACTACACCCTGCTCCTGACCTCTGCTGCTGCCTTCCCTCTGCCCAGGTGTGCATCTGGGGGATCTGATTTCCTGGGATGGCTCAGCGTGCCACTGTTGATTAATTTTCTCTTGAAACATTCTGTTAATTTTCCCTTTAAAGGTTCCATTAATTTTATCTTGAAACCTTCTGTTAATTTTCTCTTTAAAGGTTCCGTTAATTTTCCTTTTGAAGGTTCCGTTAATTTTATTTTTCAAGGTTCCATTTTCTAACAACCCCACTGCCCTTGGTCTCGAGGAGGGCCAGCCCCAGGTTTTTTTTCCTGGCAGATGATTTCCCAGCAGTGCTTCCAGGGTTTTCCTGCTCTCTGAGCTGCAGCTTTGGCATCAGCAGAGCTGAAATGATGGGAAAAGGTGCCTGGAGAAGAGCACCCTCTGGAAAAGAGGAAAAGTGTTGCTTTTGTTGGGTTTTGGTTTCTTTTTTTTTTACTCTTGTTGAGGTTGGGATTGAAGGTATTTGAGACAGTAGTTTGTGTTCTGACTTAGGTGTTCATTATTTTTTATTAATGTTAGAATCTCACAGTAGTGAGTTCTGTAGTTTTTTATTAACAAGGCGTAGAAATGGCTAATTAATTATTGTTGTAAGGTCTTTTAAGGCTAGACTATCTCATTAAGAAATGACACTTAAATTATTTTTACTTTTAACTAAATAACTAATCTCTCAAAGTCCACACTGTGGACTTTTCTGTCTAATTACAAAATACTGCTCAAACTCTTGGAGAAGAAGGTAAAAAAGAACAACTTGCTTCTGCTTTAAAACTTCTACCTTGTTTTATATTTATTACTATATTTTAAAACTCTATAAACTCTAAGTTTTTCACCTTGTGGTATTACACACTCCTAACTAATTACACACTTGTAATTTTTGTGTTGTCAGTTAATTATGTAAGCTTTTTCTACAGCTTTAGGTCAGATGCAGTGCTCTCTTGGGTGTTGGGGTCTGTCTGTGCACGAAGCCTGAGACTCTCAGCATCCAGAATTCCAGCAGGGAAGCTCTGCTGGAGCCCCTGGCTGCCCACAGCCTCTCCTTTCCCCCTGCAGCCTCCCGGACAGGTTGGTTTGTCACCTGAGCCCCGGGGCCGTGAGACACCTGAGCAGGGAGGAGGCCCTGGAGGTGGCCCAGAGGCTGGGGAGGAGCTGTCCCTGGAGCCGGGGGGTGCCTGCAGGGAGAGGCAGAGCTCCATCCTCCTCCTCCTCCTCCTCCTCCTCCCCGGCACCGCAGGAGCTGCAGGTGAGTGAGCACCTGGGCGTCCTCCCAACCTGCCAGGGCGGCGCCCAGGTGTGTGTCCCCTCCTGTCACCCCCCTCGGGGTCACCTTGTGTCTTTGTTGTGGTGTCTGGCTGGGCTTTTGTCACCTTGCAGTGCTCAGCGGTGGGAATGGGAATCCCTGTCGTGGTGAGATGGAGACAGCACAGAGCAGCACGCTGTGTTTTCAGGGAGTTCAAACTGGTTTTATTCCAGCATGGATGCTTTTTATACATTCTTACAAAACTCACAAGTTTACACTCTACTCATTGGTCAGGAAAGACAAAGTGCTCATTGGAATGGGCAGCTGCAGGTTTCTCTTCTTTATCCTTCTTTCTTTCTTGGTTTTTCTGTCAACGACCTTGGTAGGAAATTCTTTCAGCAGTGAACATGGATCCTCTTCTCAAACTCCTCCCTGGCTGCCAGAAGTGGCTCTAAAACCTCTCCCACACATCCACAGCCTTCAGCAGGCCAACCTGAGGCAGAAATCCAGGGATTTGACCCATCCAAAGCCTGTGGGCTCCAGCACTGCTGCTCTGACTCTGCTCTGTCTCCTTTGCAGGTGGCGTCCGCCCTGCTGCGGGGTCTGGAGGATTTGTCCCCGGCAGAGCTGGGAGCCTTGGGCCAGGCTGCCCTGGGGCTGTCGGTGCCCAGCATCCAGCACAGCATCCCTGGGGAGCGGCTGCGGGCGGCTCTGCCTGCCCTGGGCGCTGTCCGCGGCTGGAGTGCTGAGCAGGCTGGGGCTGCAGTCAGCACCCTGCTGCGCTCGGGCTACCAGGTACGGGGGGAGCAATTAGTGGGTTCTAATTAGTGGGTTCTTATTAGTGGGTTCGAATTAGCATTGACTCTATGGTCCACGGAAGGCTGATCTATCTTCATTAAGAAACTCATTTCCTTTATAGACAGTTACGGTGCAGGTGGGCTTAGTTGGTCTTCTAATTAAAACACTGTCACTGTTGGTTAATTAAGAAACCGCCCTTTGGTAAACAAACCTCCGTTACACATTCCACGTGCTCACAATACCAGGTGCAGCAAGGTAAGGTGACTGCTGTTTATCATTCTTTCTCTGAGATTCTCCCAGCTTTTGCCAGGGCAATGCCTGGAAAATTCTGTTTTTCTCTGGCCAGAGAATCCCTGCCACACAGGGGCTCCTCCTGGGAAGGCTTTCAGTGCCCAGGGAGGTTTGGAGTCCCCATCCCTGGAGATGTCCAGGGAATGTCTGGAGGTGGCACTGGTGCCTGGAACAGAGGCTGGGCAGAGTTAAAGGAATAAATTAGGGATTTATTAAAAGGCCTTCACAGGATGCACCTTGGGCAGTGCAAGAGCCCAGCCAGGACTACACCCAAGATGGACCCTGGGTCACGAGTTTCACACTTTGATAAGTTCTGGTCCTTTTCCATGTTGGGGTTCATTGTCCAATTCCAGCTCCAGGTGATGCAGTCCCACCCTCCCAGGTTGCTCTCCTCCATTCCCTGCTGTTTGCACTTTTTGGGCCTGGAGCTGCAGTGGTGTCCTTGGTTCTGGGCTGGGAAAATGCAGGGAATGAATTTGTAGAGAAACATTTGTAGGGAAACATGAAATTCTAGAGAAACAGATGTTGTTGAGAGAGAAATGGGACTAGAAACAAGTTTCAGAGGGTGGCCTTGTGAATAAGACAAGATACTTTGGAGAAATAGAACTGTCACAGATGCATTGTAGCAGGATTAACTTTAATTTTAGATTATTTGCTTTAAGGCATTTACAGCATAGTGTAGCTAAAGCTGACAGTCCAAGAAACACTTATAATGTATTGCAATTAAGAAATAGTTAACTTCTGATTGTGATGGTGTGAGTTATAACATCTGTATTGTCTCACCCGTCACATGAGACTGAAAATAGAATATAAGTTTTTAAAACACCTCTCAGTTACCCCATCTCTGGGTCAGAAAACAACTTAATCTGACACAAAAAGGATTGGTTTGTGTGACTGCGCTGTGAGGAGAACTTGCTGACACTTTATATGAAGCTCAGAGGTACACACCAGTGCAGTACAGAATCTGGAAAATACAAAAGCTCAAACTGAAGGCATCAGAGCTCAGAGCCCTGGGCTGGGGACACGGTGACATCGGGCACAGCTGGCACTCGAGGACCTCACAGCTCTTTTCCAGCCTGATTTTTCTGGGATTCCGTTGCAGATCCGGGATGGCCAGAGCCTGGCAGAGCTGGGCAGTTTGGTGGCTGGCCTCAACAGCAGCACGCTCCAGAGCCTGTCCCCAGAAGTTGTCCTGGAGGCCCTGCAGCTGCCAGGCTTTGCCCAGCACTTGGAGCCTCTGCCCCCTGCTCTGAAGAGGACCCTGGTGGAAAAGGTGAGCCTTGTTTTGTCTCCTCAGGCCCCAGAAGGGGCAGCACTGGTTACCTGGGCCAGGTGTGCCCCAGCTGCACGCCCAGCCTGTTCCCTGTGGGATTTGTCACGGCCAGGCAGGGTGGCAGCAGGACGAGCCACTCAGATCCTGTCACCGGCTCTGTGCCGGTGTCCTTGGCTGCTCAGCTCCTGGGGACAAAGGCAGGAGTGATTTGTTTTGTGAGGTGCTCCCAGGAGCTGCTTCCCAGTTGGTGTTCCCAGGGAAAGAATTGAAATGGAGGAGAAGGAATTCAAGGCTGGACTTGATCCTGGAGGTCTTTTCCAGCCAAAGCAATTCTCTGGTTCTGGTACTGCCGTGATTTGGACTAAAGCTGGTGAGATTGCCATGGTTTGCTCTCTTGGGTTTTTTCAAGGTTTCCTCCAGGGTTGGCCACCCCTCTGAGCTGGTCAGACTCATTCCCAATGCTCTGGCCAGCTACATCCCCAAATCCCTGCTTGTTTTTGGGGACGAGAAGCCAAACCTGCAGGATCTCAACGACAAACCGTGGACCAGAGACCAGGTAAGGGGGGTGGGCTCCTCCTGCCCCTCCCTGCAGCCCTGCCCTCTGTGGGGCCCTGAATTCCACAGATCCCCCTGGAAATGGGGCCGTTTTCAGTGCCCAGGGAGGTTTGGAGTCTTTCCCTGGAAAACCCCTGTCCTCTGCCTTTGCTTCCAGGCTGCCATGTTCTTTGGTGATGTGGTGAAGGCAGAGCCTGACTTCAGCAGGTAAAACTCTTCCTCCTCTCCTTCTGTTTGCTGTTTGTTTTCCTGGCAGTTCCCACCTTTCCCGTGGTGCATGTGGCACATCCACCCCTGGAATCCACGGGAGCAGACGGGAAATGGGATGTGAACCCAAACACAGACACGGATTATGAATTATGTTTTTGTGTTCTTACCGTTCACTTTCTGGGAAGCCTTGGAGCACCGAGGTTCACCAGGGCTTGGCTGTGAATTACACCCAGAGAAATTACACATTTCCTTTCTGAAATGGTGCTGCTGGCTCAGGCTGTGCCTGGAATCTTGCTCCAGATTGCCTCTGGAATGCATTTCCAAGCAGGGAATGCATTTCCAAACCTCCCAGGGGGCAATTCCAGGAGTTCATTTAGAGGGGCTGGTGCGTCTTTTGACGTATTGGAGATGAAAATGATGAAACCAGGGATTTCCATCTGGAAAAAGCAGTGGGCTCAGCAGAGCCCTGCTCTGAGCGCAGCTCCCTGAAGGCTTTTCCCTCCTGGTTTTCCTGCTGGGAATTGCCAGGCTCTCTCAGGCTGTGCTCCAGGGCTTCACCTGCGCGGCCGCCGGCGCCGTGGGAGCAGCGAGGGCGCAGGAGCTGGCCAGGGCCATGAGGAAGAGGAAGGTCAGGCTGGGCCAGGACCAGGTAATGCCCACGTTCCCAGGGCTCTGGTGGTGTCCTGCAGGAAATGGCTCAGCCAGAACAGCCCTTGGAGCTCAGGGATGTGTCGGGGATGGGTTTTAGGGACGGGCTCTTCCCCCAGAGGGTGGCACGGGGACAGGGGGGGTGTTGGGGTGTCAGGGTGGTCCCTGTGGGTCCTTCCCACAGCTCAGAATTTCCCTGAAGAGAGGAGAAGTCCAAACCCTCTGCTTTCTACCTTTTTCCCCCCCTCTCTTTTTTTGTTTTCTTCCTTCAGAGCAGCGTAAAATCTTTCCATTCTTTTAATTTTTCCTTGTGTTTCATCGTGGTTTCTCTCCTTGGTGCAATCTCTGGTGTCCTTCCAGCTGAGCTGCTTGCTGAAGATGGTGACTCAGAATGGGATTCCCAAGGATTTGGACAGTTATCCCCAAGACCTGCTGCTGTTTTTGAGGTGACTCCGCTGTGGTTTTCATCATGTTGCCTCAGTACTTCGTGGGAAAAACAAGGATTAGTTTGTGACCAGGCTGACTAATTTGATTTCTGTTTCAGAGTTGTTTAGGGCTCTTCCTGGGGAATAAAAAATGGGATTGCAGAAAGCTGGAGGAGGGTAGATTTAAATGAAATATTGGAATAAATCCTTCCTTGAGAGGGTGGGGAGGCCCAGGTTTCCCAGAGAGGCTGAGACTGCCCCATCCCAGGCAGTCTCCAAGGCCAATTTTAGCAATCCCAAGCCTTTTCCCTTAAAACACCAAGGAAAACAGGGAACAAAGTGGATTCCCTTGTTCCAGTGCCTTCCCACTGTGGTTCTGTACCCAAACCTTGAACAATTTTAAGCTGTGTCTCACACAAGAGAGTCCTTCGAGCGAAAACTGATTTTTTTAAAAGAACCATTTTAAATTCAAGGGATTTTTAAAGGATTTAATGGCGTAGAAGAAAACTGGGGAAGAAGAACTGGTGGAGTTCAGCTGTGGAAGGTGTTTTATCAGACATGGGGTGTGTCCAGCTTGGTCCCATTCCCTGAAATCCATGGAGTTTGTCTTTCCAGCCCCTCGGACTATGCAGCCACGGGGAACTGCACGCAGTTCTTCACCCGTGTGGGGAAGGCAAACGTGGATGTTCTGCCCAGAGAGGCCCCTCGGAGGCAGCAGCTGCTCCTGGAGGCTCTGGAGTGTCTGGTATGGGGAGGGGTTTGGGGGTGCTGCAGGGATTTGGGGTCCTGGCAAGGATTTAGGGCCCTGCAGGGGTTTGAGATCCTGCAGTGGTTTGTGGTGCGCAGGGGTTTGGGGGTGGTGGCAGGGATTTTGGGGGTCCTGGCAGGGGTTTGGGGGTCCTACAGGGGCTCAGGGTCCTGCCAGGGTTTGGGGATCCTGCAGGGGTTTGGGGGTCCCGGCAGGGATTTGGGGTGCTGCAGGTGTTTTGGGATCCTGCTAGGGGTTTTGGGATCCTGCCAGGGTTTGGGGATCCTGCAGGTGTTTTGGGGGTACTGCCAGGTTTTGGGGATCCTGCAGGTGTTTTGGGGTGCTGCAGGGGCTCGGGGTCCTGCAGGGGTTTGGGATCAGGGATGCTCCATCCCAGTTTGTGCCTCTGCCTTTATTCCAGAGAGTTCCTGGCACAGAAATCCGTGCGGAGGACGCTGAGGTTCTGGGCTGGCTGCTCTGTGACCTGGCTGGGGAGCACATCAGGAGTTCTGGGGGCACTTTGCTGAAGGCTCTGAGCCGCTGTGGCTCCTTCCTGCCCGAGCAAGGAGAGGCCATCAGGGACGTCCTCAGCAGTGGCAACACCACCCTTGGGTATGGGTGGACTCTTTTTTTTTTTTTCTCCTGGACTCTTCCCTTACTCAAACCCATGGTCCTGTTAAGGCCTGAGTGAGCTCCAGCCAAGCAGCTTGGTCAAAACCCCAAAAAACTTCTCACTTTTGATCTTTACATTGGGTCTTTCATGTTGTTTGGTTGGAATGATTTCAGCTGAGAGGCCTGGGTGAAATCCTCCTGGGAAATGTGGTCACTTATAAAAGCTCATTATAAAAGCTTTTCCTCCGGGTTGCAAAATTAATTTTTCATTAATCGAACTTCTCTGGCTGGCCTGGTGATCACAGGTGAGTTCGAGCTGTTTGGCAGGCACAGACTTCCAGGAAACATCCTGCCTCCCTGTCCAGCGAGGGATGTTTGATAAATCCCCGTTCTCACACACAGGGAAGCAAAACATTTTCCTTCCCGTGTCAGTTGTCCCGAGATCTTGGCACTGAATTGGGCCATAGTGAGGGACAGGAATTCTTTGGGCTCCAGAAAGAACCTTCAGAAAAGAATGTGTTTGTGCAAGGGCATTTTCCCACCCAGCTGCCCTGATTTATGTCCCTGACAGCTTCTGCTGCCCTGAAGTTTTGTGCAGCAGGAAGTGATTTAGGGGGTTCAGGGTTTAAACTTTGTTTTCTTAACGTCACAGGTTACAAGGATGTAATCCTGGGGGATTTAAAGGTGCTTTTTTCAGCTTTGCTCTTCCTTGAGAGCTGATTCCTGCTCGTTTTTACTCATTTTTGTTGTAGCTTGCGTTAGAGCTAGAAATGAGACAGATGAGACACTTGTTTTCATGTAGAATAGCTGAACTTTTATTGTGTCTGGCTCATTTTTATATGATATTAGGAGGTACTGTGTTTGAATTTAATGTGTTCGTGAATTATTGAAACTCAGTTGATTGGTTGGTAATGGTTAGTGCATATGTTTATTAAACTTTTTTCTTTCTATTGCCTATTTCTAATTTCTAATTTTCTATTTCTAATTTATATTTTTTCTTTATGGATTTTTATGGGATAGACTTCCTATTTTTATAGGTGCAAACTGCTTTCTTACAAGAATGGATTGTTACATAAATTGATTTTTATGCTTCTTTTCCTATGAGAATTTAATAGCTTAGTTAGAATAGTAAGCTTTAAATTACCTTTTATAAGCCTTTCTTTTATAAGGTTTTACTTTTGTCTGCAGGCCCCCTGCAGCTTGGTCAGCCTTCACCCTGAGCCAGCTGGGCAGGCTGATCCCTGTGCTGGATCACAGCATCCTGCAGCAGATTCCCAAGGTGGGCTGGGGGAATTGGGGCTGGGGGAATTGGGGAATTGGGGTTGGGAATTGGGCTGGGGGGTTGAGCCTGCCTGCTTCCAGCTGTTCCTCTTTTCCAGAGCAGCCTGGTGCCCAGGGATGGGGGTTTGTGGGAGGGGAGGGTTCGTGGAGCCAGTGCCTCGAGAAGCTGCCTGGAACAGAGGCTGGGCAGGCAGGAATTAAAATTAAAGGAATAAAAAGGTTAAAGGAATAAAGCAGGGATTTATTAAAAGGCCTCAAAGGATGCACCTTGGGCAGTGCAAGAGGCTCCACCCAAGATGGACCCTGGGTCACGAGTTTCACACTTTGATAAGTTCTGGCCCTTTTCCATGTTGGGGTTCATTGTCCAATTCCAGCTCCAGGTGATGCAGTCCCACCCTCCCAGGTTGCTCTCCTCTATTCCCTGCTGTTTGCACTTTTTGGGCCTGGAGCTGCAGTGTGTCCTTGGTTCTGGGGCTGGAAAAGGATTGGTTTGTGTGACTGAGCTGTGAGGAGAACGTGCTGACACTTTATATGGAGCTCAGAGTTATACACCAGTGCAGTACAGAACCTGGGAAATGTGAAAGCTCAGATTGAAGGCATCACTGCTGACAGGCTGGAACTGCAAATCCAGGTCACTGCAGCCCCTTCCTGTCACTTGGGGAGAGCAGGAATAACTCTCCCAGAGCTTTGTGAGGAGCTCCAGTCACTGATGGGCTGGGGCAAGGGAGAGTTCAAACATTTAAGGAATTGCTTTTGGTTCAGGATCTCCAGGCTCAGAGCCCGGTGCGTGAGGAGCATGGGCTGTGCTGGAGGCACATCCAGGATTCCCAAATCCCCCTGATGATCTCTTTTCCTTGCAGAAGGCTTTGACCACCTGGCTGAGGAACTTTGCCTGGGATTCCCCCCTGTCCAGGGAGGAGCTGGCCACCGTGGTCGGGGAGCTCCTGCCGCGCCGGCACAAGCGAGCGGACGGTACGGGAGCTCCCCCGATCCAGGGGCATTCCCTCTGGGACCTGGGGTCACCCTGACACTCCCATGGGACCAGGGTTACCCTGGAGCTTCTCAGGTCTTGGGAAGGGCTCCCGGGGCAGTTTGGAGTCCCCAAGGAACTCCTGGACGTGGCGCTCAGTGCTGGTGGCAAAGAGGGGATCGGGTGTAGATCACCCTTGGAGGCTTTTTCCAACCAAAATGATTCTGGGAGCCAAAGCTTGGAGTGGAAGGATTTAATTTAACCCTGAGTTTGCCATGGCTTCAGCAGGCTGCCCAGCTAAGCTGGAGATAACACAGGAAGTTCTGGATGATGACATGATGCCCACCCTCTACACGCCCGAGGAGCTGCGTGCCTGCCTCCGGAATGCCTCCCTGGAAAATCACCTCTCCCAGATCCTCACCTACCCCTTCAGCATCCCCCAGCTGGCTGTGCTGAAGGAATACCTGGACGAGGTAATTCCAGACTGAAAATGTCCAATTTCCACTGGTGGGATTCCCCTTGTCCTGGGGAGTCACATCCTGGGATTTAGGATCCCCAAGGATGTGACTCAAATTCCCACTGAGGGAATCACTCAGAGCCTTGTCCTGGGGAATTTAGGATCTCCAAGGATGTGGCCCAAATTCCCACTGAAGGAATCGCTCAGAGCCTTGTCCTGGGGGATTTAGGATCTCCAAGGATGTGACTCAAATTCCCACTGATGGAATCACTCAGAGCCTTGTCCTGGGGAATTTAGGATCTCCAAGGATGTGGCTCAAATTCCCACTGAGGGAATCGCTCAGAGCCTTGTCCTGGGGGATTTAGGATCTCCAAGGATGTGGCTCAAATTCCCACTGATGGGATTGTTCAGAGCCTTGTCCTGGGGAATTTAGGATCCCCAAGGATGTGACTCCACTGTTTCTCAGCTCCTCTCCCAGGGTTCGACCACCTTTACTGGGAAAATATTTATTTATCTCTTATTTCTATGTCTAATCAGAGTTTTCCTGGCCTGTTGGCCCTCAGCCTTTCACCGGGCACCTCTCAGAGGAACGTGGCTCCATCCTCCCTCCAGTGCCTATCAGAGGGTTGAAAACAGCACTAAAATCCTCATTTCTCCTTTCCCTCAGCCCGCGGCCCGGCTGCCCCGAGGCCCGGCTGCCCCGCGGCCCGGCTCCCCCGAGGCCCGGCTCCCCCGAGGCCCGGCTCTGTACCCATAACGTGTCCAGAGGAGGCAACGAGGCTGGTGGAAGGCTTGGAACACAAGCCCTGTGAGGAACAACTGAGGGAGCTGGGGGTGTTCAGCCTGGAGAAAAGGAGACTCAGGGGTGACCTCATCACCCTCTACACCTTCCTGGAGGGTAGTTGTACTGAGATGGGGGTTGGTCTTTTTCTCCAAGCAGCACTGACAGAATGAGAGGTCACAGCCTCAAGCTGCACCAAGGGAAATACAGGTTAGACATTAGGAAAAAGTTTTTCATGGAAAGAGTGATAAAAGTACTGGAATGGCCTGCCCGGGGAGGTGCTGGAGTCACCATCCCTGGGTGTGTTTAACAAAGCCTGGATGTGGCACTGGGTGCCAGGGTTTAGTTGAGGTGTCAGGGAAAGGGTTGGACTCGATGATCGCTAAGGTCTCCTCCAAGCTGGTGATTGTGTGACAACCACGGTGTCTCCACAGAGGTATCCCGAGGGTTATCCCGAGAACACTCTCTCCAGCCTGGGCCCTCTCCTGCCCCTCCTGAGCCCGGAGCAGATCTCCAGCTGGAAGCTGAGCTCAGCTGAAGCTCTGGCTGCCTTCCTGAGCACTGAGCCCCAGCCCTCGGATGCCCTGGTAGGGCTTGGCTTTGCTTCCCTGGCTTTGGGATTAACTGAGTGGGGGCTGAGGTGGCTGAAGCATCTTTGGTCCCGTAATTTTGGGTCGCATATAAGTAAAATTTTATCAAAAAAAGGCCTTATCAAATCAGGTTTTCCTGTTCTGACTAAGCTAACCTATTAAATTCCCATTAAAAAAAATCATAATAAAAATCAGTTAGCATGACAATCTATTTTTGGAAAAAAACAGTTCACACCTATAAGAACAAGAAGTCTTATCCCATAAAATTCCATCAGAAATATATAAGCATATCTATTAAAAAAGTTTAATAAACTTATAACTTATATATAAATGTATAACATATATTGTTTAATAAACTATAACCCTTACCAACCAATGAACTGAGTTTCACTAGATTACTAACCAAGTAAATTCAAACACAATACTGTCTAATACCTTCACAATACCTTCTAATTCATATAAAAATGAACTGTGTACAATAAAAAATTAGCTATTCTACACAAAAATCTCATTTCTATCAGTGTCTCCTCTCTATCAAATATCTCATTTCTATCTCTCACACAAAATTCATAGCAGCACGGACAGATCTGAAATGGTTCAGTTTTATTTTTGTAATTATAAAACACAGAGTTTCTTCTTGGGGACGAAGCCACACGTTCTGATTCCATTAAATCCATTGAATTCATTGTGTTTCCAGGCCTCAGCAGCAATAAAACGTTACGTGGAGCTGGGCAATGCCCTGAATGCCACAGCCCTGAGTGCCATTGGCACCAGGTACGTGTGCCTGCTGAATGCCACCGAGCTGAGGGCCATCGACCCCTCCAGCCTCAGGTGAGTCCCAAACTGGGGAGTTCTTGGCTTCTTCCAAAAGCCCTTTCCCACCCTTTTCCTTTTCTCTGCTCTCGGGGAATTTAGGAAGCACCTTAGAACCTGCTCTGTGTCGGGGTTTCAAACCTGCCAGGGCTCAGATTTCCAATCAAACTCTTCATTTCAGCCCAGCAGGCTGCAAATCTGACTCAGTGCCCGCTTTCATCTGCAAAAGAGTTAATTAAATTAAGTTTCATAGACTTACTGAGTCATTAAGGTTGGAAGAGGCCTCTCAGATCATCACCCAGTGGGCACACTAAACCACGTCCTCAAGTGCCACATCCTCCTGGCTTTTAAGCGTTTGCAGTCTGAATTCCTCCGAAAGACTGGTAAATGAAATTACCTTGGCAATTAATTAATTATGCTTGGCAAACACACGAATTCATTGGCCACCATCAGAGCCATCATCACTTGAAGGACAGATTCTCAGCAGGAAACTGGGCCATTGTTTGTCCTCTCAGCTTCTCTCCATAGAGCTGGGAATTAGGGATCACCTGTGCTGTGCAGAGAATCCCAGGAAAACACTCAGAATATGGGAAAATTGAAGAGGTTGGAGATAATGAATGCTTTTTTCACTCTAAATCTTTATTTTTCTGCAGACTGGCATCTCTGGATCCTTCAGCCTGTTCACAGGAGACGAAGAACCTCTTGTACCAGAAAGCCAAAGAAGCTTTCTCTGGCCAGCACCATTTACCTGCTTACTATGAGCTGATTTTGCCTTACCTGGGTATGTAAAACACCAGGATGTTGTGGGGAAAGAGAACTCTTAGCCACGAACCAAAGGGGTGTCAAAATCCATCCAAGATTTGGTAATTTTCTAAATCAAGTTGTTAAGTTTGTCTTTCCAACTTGTAGATGGCATAAAATATTCTGTGCCTGCTTTAAGTTGCCCAAATCTGTTTCCACACCATCACAGGGAAAATCAAATTCAGGATTTATTTCACAACCCTTTTCCATGTCATAAAATTGATTTTCCTTTTTTTTTTTTTTTTTTTTTTGCCCTGTTAAGCCAAAAATTTTTCCAAATTCTCCTCACCCTTCTTTTCACTGTCTGGCATCGCCACACATTTTTAACGCCCAACAAAATAATTCCCAATAAAAAAAGGAGGAGCATCCCCATGCTTTGCAGCTGGACCTCACTGTGTTATCAGCCTGAGCCTAATGGATTTTGGAGAAATCCTCATTTTGTGCAGGGACCAGCACAGCTCCTTTGGGGTCTCTCATCCTTTGATGTTCTCCTTGCTTTGGTGCCAGGGGGGGCTCCTGCTGCGGATCTCAAGGTGCTCAGCAAGGACGACGTGAACATGAACATGAGCACCTTTGTGACCTTGAGAAGAGACTCTCTGATGGTGAGCTGGATTCTTTAATTCCCTGCATTTTGTTATGTGGAGGGCTTGGGTTTGGTTGTGTTGTCCGTTGGTGGAAATCGGGAGCGAGTCCGTCAAATCCAAATTTCTTCTGTTAGACCAGTGGAAAGTGGAGAAAGGGCCTGAAATTCCTTAAAAATTTGGAATTTGGAGTCCAGGATGGATGCAAAGCCAGCGGAGTCCCTTCAGGGCAGGCTCTCACAGACAGGGACAGGCCCACGAGACCACAGAGAGGACAGTGGCACTGGTTTGGGCAGAAATCCCGAACTGTGATTTCGGCAGGGATGGGAGCCCCAGCTGAGTGCAGGAGATTTTTTTTTTTTCCTTCCCGTGGAAACCCCATCATTCCCAGAGGGGTCCTTTCCATCCCGCCCTGTTACACAGAGGTAAAAACCTTATTAAAAAATACTGTAAAATCAAGTCTGATTACTTCAGCTAAGCTAATAGCTAGCCCAATAAGTAGCCATAAGAAACCTGCCAACTTTTCCTAAGAATAGAATCCCATAGTGATAAAAACCAACTTATTTTCATGAAAAAAAATCCTAAGACTGTAACAATTACTCACTCAAAACTATCCTAAATCATTAAAGGAAAATATACAAACAATGCCTAAAAAACCCCCATTTACCAGCACGTCTAGTGTGTTAACCAAAGTAACAACCAATTAAAAATAAACACAATACTTTTATCTAACTCTTATAAATATATATTATATATAAATGTAAATATATATGCTGGATTTTTTTTTTTCAATTTATTTATTAAATTTATTTATTTTCCTCCAGCACCTGACGCCCCGCGAGGTGCAGGGCCTGCTGGGGGTGCACCTCCCCGAGCTGGCCCGCTGGCAGCACAGGGCTCCTGTCCGGGGCTGGATCGCGCTGCAGAGGCAGGCGGAGCTGGACCAGCTGCACATCGGCCTCACGGGGGGCACGCAGGAGGGCTACATCAACCTCGTCACCCCCAAATTCCCAGGTACCCTGGGCCCTGCTGGTCGGGCTTTAGCGGGTTCTTTTGGGGGTGCAGCAAGGATTAGAAGTGGGGCGGCTCTGCTGAGGAGCCTGAAGCCCTGCAGGGCAAATTGTGGGTGAAGAGCAATCCTGGAATCCCACTGGGAGCATCCCTGCTGACCACTGAGTGAGCACTTCCAGCCTTCCTCCTTGGGGATGTTGGATTTGGGCTTGGAGGCAGGATCAGAGAGGTTTGGGTGGAAAGAAACTTGAGGATCCTCCAGTTCCAACCCCAAACTCAGCTTGGTGTTTGCCATGGTTAGACAGGTGAAGAGAATCCCGGAGGGGGTATGGAGGGATGTTTTCCCCATGGAGGAGCAGTTCAGTTGTCAGATTAAGTTGTTTTCTGACCCAGAGATGGGGTAACTGAGAGGTGTTTTAAAAACTTTTATTCCATTTTCAGTCTCATGTGAAGGGTGAGACAATACAGATGTTCTAATTCACACCATCACAATCAGAAGTTAACTATTTCCTAACTACAATACATTATAAGTGTTTCTTGGCCTATCAGCTTTTCCTGCACTATGCTGTAAATGCCTTAAAGCAAATCATCTAAAATTACCCCTCTTGGGTCTCACTACAATGCATCTTTCATTGTTTTATTTCCCCAAAGTATCCAGTCTGATTTGCAAGGCCCTCCTTTGAAGCTTGGTTCTAGTTCTACTTCTCTCTCAACAATGTCTGTCTTATCCCATGGCATTTCTAAGTCAGCATTTCTTACCTCAAACAAATCTTATCTCTACAAATCCGTTTCCCACAGTTCAGTCATTGATTTCTTTGCTCTGATCCCTCTTTGTTCCAGCTCTGTCCTCAGCCCCTCTGGGGACCGTGGCCACAGCGTTCCACCTCCTGCCTGCCCTGCTCCTCAGTTTCCTCGTGGTGTCCATCCTGTCCTGACCATGTCCTCCCACGAGGAACCAAGGGGGTCCAGCCCGTGACCTGCTGGGATCAGCCCAGGACTCACTTTTAGGTACTTTTGGCTTTCAAATCACTTGGAAAAAACCCCAGTTGTGTCTGAAGGGAAGATTCCAGACTCTTTGGTGCAGGATCTTTGCCTTTGGGCCAGCCCAAGCCCAGCTCAGCCCCAAACCACTGCTAAACTCCATCTTGCTGCTGGGTTTAAGGGTGAGTTCTGCAGGTTGAAAATGACATTTCTCAGAGCCTGACCTCGTGACACTGCCAAGACCTCAGGGTGGGAGTGAAGTTTTCCAGCTGCTTGTAAATAAATCCTGAAACTGAGTAAAAATGCCATAAGCAAACTGATGAGTGTCTGCTCTTCCTTGAGGTTGCCCTCGCCCTCCTGTCTGCAGGAATCCCCCCAAATTAAGGCTCAGAATCCCAGGATCTGCCTGTTCCTGGTCCTTGGGGTTGGCTGTTCAACATTTAGGACTTGAGACTGTTCTCAGCTTCCTCTTGGGGAGGAAAGGAGCTTTGTACAAGGTTTTCCATATGTTTTTCCCACTCATTGGAAGTATCTGTCAAAAAAAAACCCTCAGTGAAACCTGTGTCCAGCTCCTGACATCCCCCTTTCCTCTGGGAGGGAAAAAGGGATTTATATCTTATAACTCCTCACTGTCTGAGCTTTCTAGAGAGGGAGCAGGTCTGTCCTTCACTGCAGATTTTGGATTTCTGCTGGAAAAGCTTCTCCACAAAACACTAAACACCTCAAAGGACATGTTGGATTAGGAAAACACAGCTGATTGATGTTTTATTGTATAGCACTGAACAGTAATCAAGATAAATTATCTCCAGCTAATCATCCCATGAGAGTCTGTGTGTGGTTTGGACAAACCTTGATGAGAAAGCGGCTCGTGAAAAAAGTTAAATAGGATTTTTGGGGATCTCTCAGCTGTGGTGCGGGGCCACCAGTGACTCAGACCCCTGAGTTTTCCCACTGTTTAACAGATCCCAGTGGGATGGGATGGACAGGAAATCCCTGGAAGAGCTGGGCATGGTGTTCTTGCTTTGGCAGGGCAGTCAGCATCACTGCTGGTTGTACTACAGGGAGTAAACCTCTAGTAAGGACCTCTGGGGCTTCTCTGGGCTGGAAAAATCTGTCCTCCTTCACTGCCCAGCCTCAAAAATAACCAAATCCTGTGCTGGCATCAAATGTGGATGAGTTCTCTTCCCTTTCCGGGGGTTCTGCTGTCCAGCAGGGAGCTGCCCAGCCCGTTCCCCTGGGATGGAGGGAGGGGTGTGCAGGGTGGCTGGTGCTGAGGGGCTCAGAGCAGCCCCTGCAGCAGAACTGTCCCCACGGTGGCTGCCAGCAGGGGAGCGAGGCAGGAGCAGAGCCTGGATCCTGATCCTGCAGGGAGAACACAGAGAATGGGATTCTGCAGCTCCCTGGGGAGGCCCGTGGGCTCCGAAGGTGATGAGACACCTTGAAGTGCACCTGGGAACCTGAGGGCAGCTCCAGGGCCACGTCCCCAGCTGTCCCCCAGCACTGAATCCCGCCAGGAAGGAGGGGGATCAGCCAGCTTTGTCCTCCCCGGCATTCCCAAGCCTCTCCCAACGTTCCCAGCTCACCGGGCTCGGGCTGCAGGTCGATGTGGCCGTTGGATGTTGGCCGTGGTGGCTCTGGGACACTCCCGGCTGTGGCTGTGGGGCTGGGGGGCCCTGCAGGGGAGCTGGGCTGGCACGGCACGGCCGTGGTGGAGCCCAGGCCTGTTGGGGTGGAGATGGTGGAGCTGGGAATTGGGGTGGGCGTGGGAGGGACTGGGGTGGCAGCTGGGGCAGAGGGGGACTGAGGGACAGGGGTGGCAGTGGGAGAAGAGATGGGATTGGGGACATTGGTGACAGTGCTGTGGGTGGCAGAGGGAGCAGAGGAGGAGTTGGGGACAGTGGTGACAGTGCTGTGGGTGGCAGAGGGAGCAGAGGAGGAGTGAGGGACAGTGTGAGCACAGGAGGGGTTGGGAGTGGAGGTGACAGTGGGAGAAGAGGTGGAACTGGGGACAATGGTGACAGTGCTGTGGGTGGCAGTGAGAGCAGAGGAAGGGTTGGTGACAGGTGTTACAGTGGAAGAAGAGGTGGGATTGGGGACAGTGGTGACAATGCTGGGGGTGGCAGTGGGAGCAGAAGTGGGATTGGGAACAGTGGTGACAATGCTGTGGGTGGCAGTGGGAGCAGAGGTGGGGTTAGAGACAATGGTGACAGTGCTGTGGGTGGCAGTGGGAGCAGAGGAGGGGTTGGGGACGG
>VWZV01012871.1:15310-28070 GCA_013397155.1 Irena cyanogastra | reverse complement strand
CTGGTGACAGTGGCCATGGAGGTGACAGTGGCTGGGGTGGTGGGCACGGGGCTGGTGACAGTGGCCGTGGAGGTGACACTGGCAGGGCTGGCTGTCCCCGTGGGCTCTGGCCGCCCTCCCTGCAGGTCGATCCCCAGCACGCAGTCCAGCTCCTGCTGGGATTGCTGCTGCACCCAGCTCAGCACCGCGGGCTCATGCTCAGCCTTCTTCAGCTCAGGGAGGTTTTCCCCCAGCAAATATTTCACATCGGTGACGCTGAGTTTCTGCAACACACACAGAGCGTCCCCTTCCTTCACCCTCACAGCCCCAAATGCTTTGCTAACAGGGCTGCAGAGCAACTAGAACTTCCTAAAGGAAATTCATAAAGGTGAGAAAGTGGGGAATTGGTGATTTGGTTGGGCTCTGACCTCTGCCCCTCCTGCTCAGCCCTCAGCCAGCCCTGCCCTTCCCTGGGGAGAGGGACAGCAGCATCCCAGGGCTGTACCTGCAGCTCCTCAGGATTTAGGGTGAGGAAGGTGTCCAGATCCATGTTTATGGCCACGCGAGCATTAGCCAAGTCCTTCAGATCCTCTGCTGGAGCTCCACCTTAAAGAAAGCACAGGGGACAGCTGGAGATGTGCAAACCCTTCCAGCACTTCTGGGGAGGGTTTGGAGAGGTTCTGGAGACTGCCAGACCAGTCTGTGGCTGAGAAGAGACCCCAAACCGAGTGGAGGGGAAGCACCTACCCAGGTACGGCCGGATGTGGCAGTAATAGGGGCCAGGGGTGCTGGCCAGGCTGGCAAAGGCCTCCCGGGCCTTCCCATAGAGCTGCTCCTTCTTGGATTGGGAGCATGAAGAGATGTTCAACTGCCCAGCAGTCCTGGAAGGGGGGGCACAGGTCAGCAGTGATGCCTTCAGTTGGAGCTTTCACATTTCCCAGGTTCTGTACTGCACTGGTGTATAACTCTGATCTCCATATAAAGTGTCAGCAAGTTCTCCTCACAGCTCAGTCACACAAACCAATCCTTTTCCAGCCCCAGAACCAAGGACACCACTGCAGCTCCAGGCCCAAAAAGTGCAAACAGCAGGGAACAGAGGAGAGCAACCTGGGAGGGTGGGACTGCATCACCTGGAGCTGGAATTGGACAATGAACCCCAACATGGAAAAGGACCAGAACTTATCAAAGTGTGAAACTCGTGACCCAGGGTCCATCTTGGGTGTAGTCCTGGCTGGGCTCTTGCACTGCCCAAGGTGCATCCTGTGAAGGCCTTTTAATAAATCCCTGCTTTATTCCTTTAACTCTGCTCAGCCTCTGTTCCAGGCAGCCTCTCGAGGCATCAGCAGCACCCCAAATTGCAGATAAATTGTTCTGGTGGCTGGGAGGAATGAGCAGGATATCCCTGCTCATGGTCCTGGAGCTCAGGTGGGATCTGGGATTAGGGTTGGCCATCCCACTGTGCTGATTGGGAGTGGGGAGATCCACAACAGAGCTGGGGGCCTTCCATCCCACCACCCACCTCCCCACGAGCCCAGGGCCTCTCAGGGCTGAGCAGCAGCCCCAAAAAGCGGCTCACCCGATGGCTGCAGCAGGGATCTGCTGGATCTGCTCCTCCTGCAGGTTGCACAGGCGTTTGCCTCCGATTTCCTGGAGCAGGGGCCCCGTCAAGGAGCCCCCCAGGGCCAGGTACCTGCTGAGCAGCTGCTGCACCTGAGGGACACAGGGCACGTGAGGGGCACAGGAAGGGAAGGGAGATGCTCCTGGTAAGGATGGCAGTGCTGCCAACCCCCAAAAAACCTCCACTCTGAGCTGGGCTGGGACAGGGGCAGTCCCAGGTTGGGTTCCTCATCACTCGCCCCCTTCTGCTGCCATGGATTTACCTGAGAATCATTCCACTGTCCTCCCGAGGAGCTGAGCAGGGCTGAGAGGGTGTCACTGGATGTCACCGGCCACTGGCTGATCTCCTGCTCTGTGTACAGGCGGGACAGCGACCCCAGGCGCCTCAGCTGCTCCTCTGGGATCCCTGACTCCTGGAAAAACTGTGGGGCAGGAAAGAGGGTGAGGGAAGGGAAAATAGGGCAGGAATAGGGCAAAGGACCCACTCAGGCACCTTCATCCCTGTGCCCACTGATCCCTGTTCCCTGCCCATCCCGGCTCGGGCCGTGCTGCTCCTGTCCTGTGCCACCCCTTACCTCATCCACCTGTCCTGTGCCACCCCTTACCTCATCCACCTTTTTTTTCAGGACCCGGGAAGCCTCTGAGGTGATTGGCAGTTCCAGCACAGTCTCCAGGTTTTCTATTAGCACATCATTGCTCAGGCACAGGTCGAGCTGGTGGAGCTGGTCAGGGAACATGTAGAAGATGATGTCGTAGATGTTGCTGGCAGTGATGGGCTTGGACTGGCAGCCTGAGGGCAAGCCAATTGTGTCAGGCAGAGAGTGTGTGTCCCGTGTGTCCCCTTCCCACCTGGCCCTGCTCCTGTCACAGGGCTCAGAGCCCCTTGGAAGAGCCCTGGTGAAGGACAGGGAATCACAAAAACGTGGCTCAAGCCATGGTGGATCCTGCTCCCATCCCTTGGTCCCCAATCCACGGAGGTGCCTCATTTGCTCTCATTCCCTAAAGTCATTCCTGAAGAACCCGTCCTGTTAAAGGCAGCTCAAACTGCTCCATGTCCCCTACAGGAGCATCCCCTGCTTCTGCAGCATCCTGCCCTGGCGCTGGCCCTGCCTGGGGACTGTCCCACTGTCCCAGCTCCTTCCTGAGTGCTGCCACCACATCCCTGCTCCCAGGTAAGAGCAAACCCTCCCTGTGCTTCAAGGACATTTCCCCAGTTTATGGGACCCCCAGATTTCTGCCTGGTCCAGCCGGGAGCTCCCAGCTGCCAATGAGCCCCGGGTATTGTCCCGTCCCAGAGCTCTGCACTGACCGGAGGGAGGGGAAACACTCACGGTCCGCGCTGCGCTTCAGCCTGGGGTGGGAGGCGGCTGCTGCTGCTGCAAGTGCCTTCAGGAGGATCAGGGATTTCTCCCGCTGGGAATGTCCCTGCCTCCTGTAGGCGGCCACGATGCTCCTCCTGAAATCCTCCCGTGCTGCCTGCGGGGACACAGGGTGCTGGGACCGGGGGCACAGGGACAGGGACACAGGGTGCTGGGACCGGGGGGACAGGGACACAGGGTGCTGGGACCTGGGGGCACAGGGACAGAGGGTGCTGGGACCGGGGGGACAGGGACACAGGGTGCTGGGACCTGGGGGCACAGGGACACAGGGTGCTGGGACCTGGGGGCACAGGAACAGAGGGTTCTGAGACCGGGAGGCACAGGATCCTGGTCCCCCAGCCTCGGAGCTGACCTGCCTGATGGTCATCTCCCCCCGAGGAGGGACCTTACCTCGGCCACCAAACTCAGAGTGGTCTGGTTCAACGCCAGCACGAGCGGCCCCAAATCTCGCAGAGTCTGTAAATCCCAGCTTGAAGGATCCCTGCGGCAGCAGGAGCGGGACCAGCTCAGCATCCCCGTGGATCCCCACCCCTCCTGTCCGCCTCCCACCCCTCCCGGAGCAGGAAGGCTCCTCACCCGTAGGCTGTGTCCCCCGAGAGGAGCAGGGCGTTGAGGGCATCCTGCTGTGCCCCCGTCAGCGCCGGGCAGAGCTTCAGCTTGTCCAGGATGTTGGGATGCGAGGCCGGGATGGTGCCCGGCTCCAGGTCACACACCAGCGCCCCGAGGCTGTACACGTGGGGTGTCATGAAAATGTCCCCTAAAATCAGTGCTAGAGTGCTGCCATCCCCACGGCCGGCTGGGTGCCCCCCATACCCCGGGGTTTGGGTGCGGGAGAAAACAGCAGCGCCCGGGTTTCAGCCGGGGCGAGGCTCCCGCTGCAGCCGCGTGGGGGAAGGAGAATTCTCGGTGTGTTTGTGTTTCGGCAGGAGCTCAACCCGCTGGAATCCCAGCACGGAACCGGCTGCGCAGGGCTGTAAATCTAAATCCTCCCTGCCCCAGAGACCCAGCACAGCATCAGACGTGGGATAAACGTAAATTCACCCCGCCGGACCCCCCGGGACACCCCTGATCCCCAGAGCCCACGCCGGGGCTGGTACTTACTGGGGATGCTCAGCGTTGGACAGGACGGCTCCAATAATCAGAGCAGCCTGGGGAGAGGATGGGGGACGCTCAGCCCCGGTAAGGAAAGGGAAGAAGGGATTGGGAATTTGGGGATGCAGGGAACGGGATCTGTCCGTGGGAGCAGGAGCTCCACGGGAACAGCCAGGAGCCACAGCAGCCCCTGGGTTACTTGTGGGGACAAAAGCCATCAGAGCCACTCTCAGGAGCGGGGACGCTTGGCTGGGTCTGTCCCTGCTTGCCTGGAGCTGGGTTTGGGAGCAGGGCATGGAGGTGAGGGATGGGACAGGGACAGCAAGGAGGTGGTGGCTGTGCCGCCCTGGAGCTGAGCACTGCGGGAATGGTGGCACTTCCAGCGCCAGCTGTGGAATTTTGGGAAAGCCCTGGCACGGTGGGAGCCGGCAGAGCCGGCAGGGACTCACCGCTGTGGCTTTCACCGGGTCTGAGAAGACACCTGCAAGGAAGCAGGAGCAGGTTAGGGAACATCCCTGGATTACGAACGGCTCGTCGGGGTCGTTCCAAGCAGCCCCAGGTTTGAAGTCTGGGAAGAGCCTTTTCTTTGCTAATTTCATGTTTAGGAAACGCTGCGGATTGCTACAAAGAGAGCAGCCCCCAGCCCGAGCACCCGTGGCTCCCTCCAGGAGGGTGTGGAAGACAAGAAGGGACAAATCCGTCCCTGGAAATCCGGGAAGATGTGTCCCTGGGAGAAGCCTGCGGATGCTGAGGGGAGCAGCAGGCAGAGCCCCGGGAGCGCCGAACCCAGCGGGATTGGGATGAGGAGCAGCACAGCTGGAGCATCCCTGGTGCCAGGGGGTGGCTGGGGCTCCCGGGGCAGTTTCTGGGGACAGGATGTGACTCACGGAGGCAGAGGGTGGCGGCTGCCAGGGCTGGGGCTGCCCACACCATGGTGCTTGGGATTCGTCCTTGGAGCAGGTCTGGAGAGTCGTGTCCCACACTTGGAGTTGATGAAGGTCCTGGGGCTGATTCTGTCACCCAACAGGGGCCTGGAGCTGTTCCACACTCGGGGTCAGTGCTTGGGGACAGCTGATTCTGTCACCCAACACCGGGGCTGGAGCTGTGGGGTCAGGGGTCTCACTGTGCCCACCCCGTCTCTGTGATGCTGCAGAGACCCCCAGCGACCACAGGAGAGATTTTAAATCCGACATAACAGAAAACAGGACTTTTCCCACCTGTTATTAAAAGGAACCCCACAACTGTCCTGCAGGGACAGGGTCCCCCTCCATCCCCCAGCTCCTCACCTGCACAGACTGGGAGAAATCCAGTGGAAGGCAGTGGGGGAGCCCAGCAGGTGTTCCCCACCCCTCAGGGGGATTCTCTGATAGAAAATCAATCCCTGCTCCTGAAATTCCCTCGGGGCTGCCCACAGCAATCCGTTATCAACGTTTGAGCTCAACACAAGGAATTTTCCCCCCTAAATCTCTTTTTATTTCCCCAAATCCTACCGTGGCTGTGCCGAGCTGTTCTCCTCCCCCTTGTGCAGGGGGATTTGGCTCCGGGATGGGAGGACTCGGCCGGGAAGGTGCTCCCGGGGCTGGGGCAGGGGCCGGGCAGCGCTCGGCACTTTATCTGTGCGGGGTGGGAATGTTGCTCCGCACACGGGGTGTGACGAGGCAGTTTCTCAACTCTCTTTTGTCAGGCTCCTTTCCTTCTCCCCGGTTTTGCTTTGGGGTTGTTTCCTACTTCTCGGTAAAGGGTCACTCTGAGCTCGGGGTTCAGCTGAACCCGAAGTGAACCCAGAAGGAGTTGAAGCCTCTGGTTTGGGGGTTTCTGTGCTCCTGACAGGGATCAAGGTGCTCCTGGTGAGGGGAAGACCTGGAGAGCTGCTCAGGGGTTATTTTATAGGGCAGCTGGGGTGCAGAACAGACCGAGCTCAGAGATGGGCTCAGCACCCTCTGTGAGGTGTTCCTCCTGTGCCTCTCCTTTTTCCCCGGATCACAGCTAATTCCATTCCCTTTTTTCCAGCTTTTCCCCCAATCATGCTCCAAAATGCTGTTGAGGACGTGCCACAAAGGGGACCAAAACTAAAGAAATCAAATCCTTCCCAAGGCTCTGAGAGGACAACGTGGAGGAGCTGTGAGCACAAACCTTATCTGAGCCTTTATCCTGTGAAAAGGGAAGGGTGGCTGGGCTGGAGCAGGGCTGCACCCCTCTCTCGGTCAAATTTGGGGGTCGCAGCCCTCACTGAGGGTCCCTGGAGCTGCTGGCACAGTGTCAAGAGGGGTTTGTCACCCTCAGCCGTGTCCTGTCCCCAGCCCCATCCCCCAACCGGTCCTGCAGCTCCAGGGCTGGGTTGACGCCCATGGGTGTTGCCGGTATCTATTTTGGAAGGATTTACTGTAAAAATAGCTCCTGTTGGGGCAGTAAAATTACAGAAACTTGTTTGCTATGAGGCTGCTGGAGGGACACGGCCCTCGCCCCGGGCTGGCTGGACAGAGGTGGTTGGAGCAGGAGGGCAGGGACACATCAGGGCCACTCTGGGGGTCACCGTGTCCACTGTGTCCCTGTGGAGATCAAAGCTGATCCTGAAACTCCCTCAGGAGCTGCCACAGGAGGATCCACCCTGAACTTGAACATGTGGAGGAGCATCTGCCCCAGGCTGCTCCTGGGGCCATTCCCAGGTTGGCTGGGAATGCTCCTCTCCCTTAACCTTTTGCCCTCTGCCCATATCTGGTTCATAATCTTCAAAAAATCTCCCAGTCTTAAAGACTGCAATAATTCCTGTGGTCTTCAATCAGTTTTCCCTCTACTCCAGCCTGAGGGATGAGTTCTGTGTTCAGGAGCTCCATAGAAATCACAGAGACATGGAATGGTTTGGGTTGGAAGGGACCTCACAACCCACCCAGTGCCACCCCTGCCATGGCAGGGACACTTCCACTGTCCCAGACTGCTCCAAGCTCTGTCCAACCTGGCCTTGGACAATTCCAGGGATTCAGAGGCAGCCACAGCTGCTCTGGGCACCCTGTGCCAGGGCCTGCCCACCCTAATAGCCAGGAATTCCTTCCCAATATCCCATCTATCCCTGTCAGTTTGAAGCCATTCCCTGTGTCCTGTCCCTATCCAAAGTCCCCCTCCAGCTCTCCTGGAGCCTCTTTAGGCTCTGGAAGGGGCTCCAAGGTCTCCCTGGACCCTTCGCCAGGCTGGACAATCCCAGCTCTCTCAGCCTGGCCCCAGAGCAGAGGGGCTCCAGCCCTTGGAGCATCCCATCAATGGATCCTTTTTGGTGGCAGCTTTCCCTGCACACCCCCTAAACCCCCTCAGTCCCGGAGCTGCTCCCCACCTCCTCGCCAGGGACAGCTCCAGCATTCCCAAACCCGGAGCTTTTCTCCTGCTCTGCTCTTTGGTTTGGGACAATCCCAATGGCCGGTGCTGTCCCAGAGGGCGGGGAGAGGCAGGGACAGGACGGGGCAGTGACACCAAGTCCCCATCACCCCCGGCCATCTCTGTCACCAAACCCGGGAGGGCTCGGGAGCCGCTCGTCCCGGTGGTTCCGGCTGGGCCAGTCCCAGCAGGGCGAGCAGGAACCCTGCGGCTCACACGACAATCCTGTGGCGCACACCAGATTCCTGCCGCTCACATAACAATCTAGCCGCTCACACAACCGTCCTGCCCCTCACACAATCCTGCAGCTCACACAGCAATCCAGCCCCTCACACGACAATCCTGCCCCTCACACAACAATGCTGCCCTCACACAGCAATCCAGCCCCTCACACAGCAATCCAGCCCCTCACACAGCAATGCTGCCCTCACACAGCAATGCTGCCCTCACACAGCAATGCTGCCCTCACACAGCAATCCAGCCCCTCACACAGCAATCCAGCCCCTCACACCGCAGGCTGGCCGGGTCGGAGCCCCGGGGCCGCTCCCTCGGGGCCGGTCCGGCCTCATTCCTGGAAACCCCCGGGAGAGCGGGAGGGATGCAGAGAGCGGACAGTGAAGGGCAGAGACACGTTTAATACAGCAAATACACCAAAACTGGAACTGCAGAGTGCACGGGACATCACAGCCACGCCACAACCTCAGGGCACGAGAGGAGCTATAGGCCCGCGGGCACGAGGGGACAGGACGGGGACATTGCCCTGCAACGCAGCCGGGAAGGGCGCCTGGAAAACTCCCTCTGCAGGGTAAGGAAAATTCCTTTTTATCCGTGCCGCTGGGGAAAAGCTAGGATGAGGTGTCGGGGCTCCCGGATGCAAACACGGCGGGCTCGGGGTGCCAGCCCCATCCATGTCCCCAGCTTTCATCCCGGCCGTGTTCCCAGCAGGGACCGCTCCCAGCGCGGGCAAGGCTGAGTCACCCCTGTGACGTGCGAATCCCCACTGTCAGCTTCCAGCATCTCCCGTGCGTGTCACCCCTCGAATCTTTGGCAAACAGGTTCCTTGTGTTCCTTCCCAGCTGCGGGACCTGGCCAGCTCTCCCGGCCACGGGGACTGGCAGGAAGGACAATGGGCTCCTGCTCCTGCAGCCCCCCCGAGCCCCCTGGCACCAGCCCAGAGCCCATGGTGACCACTCAGAGCTCAGGGCTGGCACCTTAGGCCATCCCCACCCTGCAGTGGTGGCACCAAGCCACAAAAGGGACACATGGGACAAGTGATCCAATTCTCCCCTCACTCCCCCAGGGATTTTGGTGACTTGCAGGGTGTGTTCATCCACGAGGAGAGGACTGTGACTTTTTATTCCCCCCTCAGGGTGGGAATATCGGCTGTGTGAACCCCATCAAGTGCATTTTCAATGGGATGGGGCTGGTGAGGTGACAACAACTCTGGGCACATGCTGATTTGGTACTTGAAAGCCCTGGGACAGGGCTGTGTGGCTCCAGCCCCTCTGTCCCTCCCCAGCTGTCCTGCTCTCCTCATTTCCAAATGTCCCCCAAGGGCTGCAGAGGATGAGCAGGGAAGGGGAAAGCAAAGCAGGATGACCAGCAAAGCAAGGGCACTTATAAAGAAATTTCTTGGCATCTGTCAAAACTGAGCTCCTGCCTGCTCTTCCTTCAGCTCTCAACCTTTCTTTCAGCTTTGTCCTTTTCCTACTGCTCCAGAGCTTTCCCAAACTGCCCAGCTGAAAGACCTGCCTGCAGGACCCTCCGGAAACCTGCCAGGAGCCACCCCATAGGACCCACACAGGACACTGATCCCTCCTTATGTGGGTGAGTAGAAAGGGACTTGTGTCCTCTGACCTGTCTCAGCAGGGATAAAAGCAGGAAAGGCAGTGCTAGCAGAAGGAATAATAAAATCCATTAAAAAAGCTTTGGGCTGCTGGCTCTCTGACCATAGAAGTACTAAAAATACCTCATTCCTGAGACCACCTGTATTTTACAAACCCTAAAAGACTAGATTTTCTTCCTAGAAAACTGAAAAAAGTTTAAAATCCATTGATATCAACTCTTTCACCTTCACCAAACCTTTAAAAACCCCCCAGGTGGGCTGAGAAAGGGAGGGGGTGAGGGGCAGTGACCTTTCCATGCCCATCCCAGTCCAGTTTCACAGGACACCCCAGGACTGGGGTCTATCAGTGTCCCCAGAATGTGCTCCAGCCCCCAACCTCCCACACAACACAGCAGCGGGAGTGAGGGAGTAGGAATGGGGGACAGGGACACTGGAGCCACACTCAGCACGTTGTCCCCTCCCTGTGCTGGGCTGCAATTCTGCATCCAAGCATGGAGAGGTTGTGGGAATGTCCATGGCAGAGGCAGTGCCCAGCTGTGCCCAAGCCCCAGGACAGGGATGGAAAGCTTTGGAGTCACTCTAAGCTGGAATGTGACACTGACTCTGCTGCTAAGGCTCAGGATTGGGAAAGGGACATCCCGTGGCCAGATGGATGACGGACATTATGAAATAACCTCGCCTCAACCGCTCCTAAAATCCACCTGATGCCAGCCCCAGCAGTGAGGGAAGCCATACAGAGAGTGCAGGTGTGGAGGCAGCGCTGGGCTCCGTGGGGACCCGCTGGGACACGGCTGGAGCTGGAAATGCAGGGATGTGCTTTGTGCTCACTCCAGAGCCCACTCAGCCAACCACTGCTCGCACCGTGCCCGCTGCTCCTCCGTCTCCTCCCTCCTGCCTCCACTCCCTGCTCCCTCCTCTCCGGCAGCTTCCTGGCTCTCCTCCTCCTCCTCCTTCTGTGTCCCCTTGTCCTTGAGCTCCTGGATGACGTCCTCCAGCCGCTGGGTGACGTGCTGGGGCACCCAGTTGCTGTCCATGGTGGTGACGAAGGGGTCGGGCGCGCACACCTCGATCAGCTCCTTCCCAGTGGGAATGCGCAGGTAGTAGGCGTGCAGCATCATCCTGTAGGGATTGCTGTCCTGCCTGTGGCTGTAGGTGAAGTCCCCCACGATGGGGTGACCGATGGCACTGCAGTGAACCCGGAGCTGGTGAGTCCTCCCTGGGGAGAGAACAGGAATCAAGGACAGGCAGTTCCTGAATCCCTCCTTCAGGGCATGGTGACAATACACCTAATGGCATTTGTCCCAGTGAGCTGAGCATGGCAGTTCCCAGCTTCCCTCACCCCTTCCCAGGCTCTGCTCCACGTCAGAGCTGCCCCTGTCCCCACCTGTCAGTGGCTGTAGCAGCACTTTGGTGACGGGGTCTCCACTGTAGGATCCACGTTCCAGCACAATCAACTCCGACTGGCACGGCTTGGGGTTCTCACAGCCTGCAAGGAGATCCAGAGGGGGTTTGTGATGCCCCAGCGCATCCCCGGGGGTGTGGGCAGAGCAGGGGATGGGGTTGCTCACCCTGTGTCCCCTCGATGCACATCATGTGGGTCATGCCCTCCGTGGTGTTCTTCCCGATAGCGTAGCAAATCGTCATCCGGCTCTGGCTCACGTGGCCCCTCACCTGGGGACAGGAACGTGCAAACTGAGCCCTGGCACGTGCTCCTTGCCCACCCCCCCATGACAGCAATCATGGAATCACAGAAGGAGGGGGTTGGAAGGACCTTAAACCCCGTTCATTTCCCCAAGTCCAACTCCTTGTCAGGGGTAGGGACACCTTCCGCTATCCCAGGTTGCTCCCAGCCCCATCCAAGCTGGCCTTGGACATTTCCAGGGATGAGGCAGTCACAGCTTCTCTGGGCACTCTGTGCCAGCATTCCTTCCACCCTCTGGCACTGGGAAGCTATTCTCTGTGTCCTGTCCCTCCATGCTGTGGTCCAAATCCCTCTCCAGCTCTCTTGGAGCCCTTTTAGGCTCCAACTCTGAATCGTTATCTTCTCCAGCTGAACACCCTCAACTCCCTCAGCCTTCCCTCAGGGCAGAGGTGTTGATGAACACCAGAAGGCCAAGGCAGGAGGTGGCAGGGAGGGCTCACCAGGGCCAGGTAGGCTTTGGTCACCAGGCGCTCCTTGAAGCACTTGTAGGCACTTCCCGCTGCTGCTTTGTTGAGTGCCACACACAGGGCCCCGCTGGTGGAGAAATCCAGCTGGTGGCAGAATCTGGGAAGGACACGGGGGTAAAGGAACATCCTGGGCATCTCAGGAGTGTCCCCAGCTGAGGGCAGAGCCGGGCTCGGTGCCCAGGTGCTGACCTGAAGCCGTAGTAGGTGTCGGGGTCGGCCAGCTCGGGGAAGCGGTGCTTGAGCTGGCTCTGCAGGGTCAGCGTCTCGTACCACATCTTGCTGTCGATGCGCAGGTCCCAGTGCTTGTTGACCACGATAAAGTCAGAGCTCTGGTACAGGATGGACAAGTTGTCGATAGTGCCCGGCTCCATGGCCAGCGCCCTGGAGGCAAAGAGAGCGAGGGGGAAGGGATGAGCGGGGCGGGAGGAACCGCCAGCTGCGGGCTGGGCACCCCGGGACGGGCACAGCAGCCCGGGACACACGGGATGGACAGCGAGCAGGGCCTGGCGGTGGGATACCCCAGTAGGGAATGGACATGTACCGGTGCTGCCGAGCTACCAGTGTCACCTGCAACACTGCTGTCACCCCGCCTGTCCCCCAGCCTCACCGGTGTCACACCATGCGGATGGAGGTCCCACAGCGGAGCGGATGCTACAGCAGCGCTCCAGCCGCCGCCATGCCGATGTCACAGCGCACGGCTCCGCCGCTGTCCCGCTGTCCCGGGACGCCCCGGCGCCACGCGTGGATGGCCCATGCCCGCCCCGCTGTCACGCATGGAGGCCCTGCAGCCGCGCAGTGCTGGCTCTGCCCATCCCGACGGCGGCGATCGGCCTCACCCTGCTCCCCGCTGCAGCCCGGCCGCGAGCGCGCCGGCTCCGCCGGAGGGCACGGGACGGAGGGTTGGGGACAGGGGACGCGGGGCGGGGACACGCACGGCAGAGAGGACCCCGGACAGGGCTGTGGTGACCCGGACCCGGCTGGGGGACCCGCGCAGCGTCCCCGCCGCCCCGGCCCCGCCCGCTCCCGCAGCGCCTCCCGGCAGCGCTCACATCGCTTCCAATCAGCGCCGCTCCACCGCCTCCTCCCGCGCGCTGCGTCCAATCAGCGTCGGCCCCACCTCCACCCGCGCGCGCAATGCCCAATCAGCGTTGGTCCCTCGGCGCGCGCGGGCGGAAGCGCGGCGGGCGCGGGGCCGGTGGCGGCGGCGGGGCGGGCGCGGCCCATGGCGGGCGCCGAGTCCGGGCCCGAGGATGGGATTGAGGATGGGGCCGAGGATGGCTTCTACGAGCGCTTCGCCGACGAGCTGGAGGTG
>VWZV01012871.1:4107-14451 GCA_013397155.1 Irena cyanogastra | reverse complement strand
TTCCAGGGATGAGGCAGTCACAGCTTCTCTGGGCACTCTGTGCCAGCATTCCTTCCACCCTCTGGCACTGGGAAGCTATTCTCTGTGTCCTGTCCCTCCATGCTGTGGTCCAAATCCCTCTCCAGCTCTCTTGGAGCCCTTTTAGGCTCCAACTCTGAATCGTTATCTTCTCCAGCTGAACACCCTCAACTCCCTCAGCCTTCCCTCAGGGCAGAGGTGTTGATGAACACCAGAAGGCCAAGGCAGGAGGTGGCAGGGAGGGCTCACCAGGGCCAGGTAGGCTTTGGTCACCAGGCGCTCCTTGAAGCACTTGTAGGCACTTCCCGCTGCTGCTTTGTTGAGTGCCACACACAGGGCCCCGCTGGTGGAGAAATCCAGCTGGTGGCAGAATCTGGGAAGGACACGGGGGTAAAGGAACATCCTGGGCATCTCAGGAGTGTCCCCAGCTGAGGGCAGAGCCGGGCTCGGTGCCCAGGTGCTGACCTGAAGCCGTAGTAGGTGTCGGGGTCGGCCAGCTCGGGGAAGCGGTGCTTGAGCTGGCTCTGCAGGGTCAGCGTCTCGTACCACATCTTGCTGTCGATGCGCAGGTCCCAGTGCTTGTTGACCACGATAAAGTCAGAGCTCTGGTACAGGATGGACAAGTTGTCGATAGTGCCCGGCTCCATGGCCAGCGCCCTGGAGGCAAAGAGAGCGAGGGGGAAGGGATGAGCGGGGCGGGAGGAACCGCCAGCTGCGGGCTGGGCACCCCGGGACGGGCACAGCAGCCCGGGACACACGGGATGGACAGCGAGCAGGGCCTGGTGGTGGGATACCCCAGTAGGGAATGGACATGTACCGGTGCTGCCGAGCTACCAGTGTCACCTGCAACACTGCTGTCACCCCGCCTGTCCCCCAGCCTCACCGGTGTCACACCATGCGGATGGAGGTCCCACAGCGGAGCGGATGCTACAGCAGNTGCCCAATCAGCGTTGGTCCCTCGGCGCGCGCGGGCGGAAGCGCGGCGGGCGCGGGGCCGGTGGCGGCGGCGGGGCGGGCGCGGCCCATGGCGGGCGCCGAGTCCGGGCCCGAGGATGGGATTGAGGATGGGGCCGAGGATGGCTTCTACGAGCGCTTCGCCGACGAGCTGGAGGTGCTGGCCGAGCTGGGAGGTGGGTGCTGCTGCGGCGCCGGGACGAGAGGCGGCGGAGGGAGCGGGCGGGACCGTGCTTTGCGCGCCCATGTGTGCCCGTCCTGCTGCGGGTACCCTCCGGTGACCGGCACTGTGGTCTGACCCCTCTAGCAGATGAGCCGTCCCCACTCGCCGGCCCCAAAACATCCCAGTTCCGGGGCAAGAGGCAGCCGCCGGAGGAGCCCGAGCCCCCCGGGGACTCTCCCGGCGCCAAGAAGAGGGGCCGGGACTGTGTCCCCGCCGTGTCCCCGGCAGCAGCCGAGCCCTGCAGTAGGTTTGACCCTGTTCCTCCGGTGCTGCTGTCCCCTGTCCCCTCGGCCCGAGCGGTGCCGGGTGCTGGAGCATCCCTTGGGTACCGCCGTCCATCGGTGACGCTTTCCGCTTGCTCCAGCCCCGAAGCCGAAGCGGCAGCGCCTGGAAGCTGTTAAGAAACTCGATTTCGGTGCAGACGATGAGTTGGCTCCGGATGTCTCCTGGGATGGTGGCCCAGAGGCACCTCTGGCTCCCCACAATACCAGGTTGGCCACCATGAACCCCATTTTTAACAGGAGGGAGGGGAAGGGCCCTTCCCCTGCTGAAGGAATTTGTTGTTTTCCAGCTCGAACCACCTGGAGATGAGTGGAATGAGCCCCCTGCAGACCACACCACCCTCGGAAAAGAAGAGGGTCCTGAGGAGACCCCCTGTCCTGGAGGATTACATCAACGTGACATCCACCCAGGGCACCAGGGTGTTCCTGGTGCTGAGGGACGATCCCTGCAGGACAGGGCTGGAGGTGAGGAGGGATCTGAAGGTCGGGATCGCTCCTCTGTGGCCTGCAGGTGGTTCAGGAGGGGGCTGGTTGTGCTGTGTCCCTGCAGCTCCCGGATTCCCTGGGCTGGAACGCTCGCAGGCCGCTCCACTTGCTGGGGGTGCCCTTCTCCTACCTGAAGGAACAGGTGGATGAGGAGGTACCACACCTCCCTGACCTTCCCCTCTGTCCCTGCCAGCCCTGCTGGCCACAGGGCTGGTCCCAGATTCCTGTCCCCCAGCCATGGACTGGGACATGGGTGTCTCTGACCCCTCTCTGTTTTGCTCAAGCGTCGCAGGCAGGTTCTGGAGGCCTCCCAGCAGCTGACAGAGATCATAAACAGGTGAGATGTCGGGATGAAATCCCTCCCCGGCCCCTGCCACGCTGCTGGATTTGCCTCCCAGCTGCTCTTTCGGGATCAAAGTTTGGGGCAGCTGCAAGCAGAGGAGCCTTTTGGCCCTCATCACCCCCAGCTTGGGGAGTCTGGCTGGAATTCCCAGCCTGCCCTGACTGCTGGGCTGGTTTGGGGTAAATTAATTCCATGCTGCAGTTGCCTGGGGAGCGAGGCCAGCGCCGAGAGCCCGGATCCCAGCATGGACACAGCTCCAGCCCAGGAGGAGTCTGCATCCCACTGCCTCTGGGTGGACAAGTTCACCCCCCAGCGCTACATGGAGCTGCTCAGTGATGATGTGAGGTGCTGGGACAAGGAGGGCCTTGGGCTGGGGGAGGTCAGCCCCTCTGCAGCTCTTCCTTAATGCCGTGGGATCAGGAATTGCCTTTGGAAGTACTGGCTGCGGGGCTGTGTCTGTGCTGGGCCTGCCTGGGAGCAGTCCTGAGTCCCTGAGAGCTCAGGATGGCAGGTTTTCATTGGAGCCTGGGGATCTTCTGGCAGGAGAAACTATGGAATGTGACCAAAACGAGACAAAAAGGATGGAGAGGATTTTGGCCAGGAATTGTTGGCTATTTTGTAATTTTTTTTGGATGGGAGTGTTAGAGGCTTTGTAGGGAATTGGGCGTTCTGGGAGAGGCTAGGAATTGCTGAGTTGAGCCAAGACAGAGCAGGGCCAGCAGGGATGGGGCTGATGTGACTTATCCAGGGTTTTCCTGAGGGATGGGGGCTGAGCTGGGGAGGGAAACGTTCCCACCTTGTCCCAGGGAGATGCCAGGTGGAGCCCTGAGCAGCCTCCTCCATGAAGGAGAGCCTCCCTCTGCCCTCAGCTGGATTTTTCCCAGGTTCCATGGGTTTTCCCTGCGTTCCTGCCCCCTGCAGTACACCAACCGCTGCCTGCTGAAGTGGCTCAAGCTGTGGGACACGGTGGTGTTCGGCAAGGACAAGGCTGGCAAGAAGCCCAAGCCCAGCCCTGGAGCTCACCCCCCGCTCAGCCATCCCAAGGAACATCCCAACAAGTGGAAAACTAAGGTCCAGCTCACCGAGGAGATGCTGGAGGCCGAGCTGGACCAGCACAAGAGACCCAAACACAAGGTGAGCAGGAGGGGACGTGGCTGTCGGTCCCTGTGCTGCCACCAGCTGAGGAGCAGCGTTGTCCCCTCCGAGGAGGAAGCCCTCCAGGGGTGACCTCCCCTCTGTGCCACAGGTGGCCCTGCTCTGTGGCCCCCCTGGCCTGGGCAAGACCACGCTGGCCCACGTCATCGCCAGGCACGCGGGGTACAACGCCGTGGAGATGAACGCCAGGTGAGCCCCTGAGTGCCAGGTGAGCCCTGAGTGCCAGGTGAGTCCTGAGTGCCAGGTGAGCCTGTGCCCTGCCCACAAAAGGGGACAGGTGATGCTGTGGAAGAAGTGATGCTGGAGATGATGGTGGCCTGAGGGCGATGCTGTTCTGGAGGTGATGGTGTCCTGGGAATGATCATGTCCCAAAGGTGGAGATGTTCTGCAGGTGATGCTGGAGGTGATGGTGCTGTGGGGGTGATGGTGCTGTGGAAGTGATTGCAGTTCTGGAGGTGATTGCAGTTCTGGAAGTGATGGTGCTGTGGAGGTGATGCTGTTGTGGAGGTGATGGTGCTGTGGAGATGATGCTGTTCTGGAGGTGATGCTGTTCTGGAGATGATGGTGCTGTGGAGGTGATGCTGTTCTGGAGGTGATGCTGTTCTGGAGATGATGGTGCTGTGGAGATGATGCTGTTCTGGAGGTGATGCTGTCCCAGGGGTGATGCTGGCAGTGTCCCCACCCCTGAGGTCAGCTGTCCCTGTGTCCCCTGGCAGTGATGACCGCAGCCCTGAGGTGTTCCAGACCCGCATTGAAGCTGCCACCCAGATGAGGTCGGTGCTGGGCTCCCACGAGAGGCCCAACTGCCTCATCATCGACGAGATCGACGGCGCGCCCGCGGTGAGCCCGGCGCCGACCCCTCAGCACCAGCCCCTCAGCACCAGCCCCTCAAACCTTACCCCATTAACGGCTCCTCCAGCGTTCCACCAGCTGGAATCCATCTCTCCCGTCCTTGTTCCCCCAGGCCTCCATCAATGTCCTGCTGGCCATCATCCAGCGGAAGGACGGCGAGGCCGAGGCGGGCGCGGGGCGGCGGCGGCGGCGCGAGGGGGGGCTCCTGCTCCGGCCCATCATCTGCATCTGCAATGACCAGTGAGTGTCACCTGCCCGGGGAGGGGACAGGGACGCCAGACCCTGCCCCCGGACAGGAGGTGGCTGCTGGGGGTGTCTCTGTTTGAGAGTCCTGGGGTTGCTTTGGGCCCCTCGCGTTGAGAGTCTGGAGCGTGTCCAGGGATGGGAAGGGGCTGGAGAATTCCTGAGGGAGCTGGGGAAGGGGCTCAGCCTGGAGAAAAGAGGGATCGGGGGGACCTTGTAGCTCTGCACAACTCCTGACAGGAGGGGACAGCTGGGGGGATTGGGCTCTGCTCCCAGGGAACAGGGACAGGAGGAGAGGGAACAGCCTCAGGCTGGGCCAGGAGAGGCTCAGGTTGGATATTTGGAAGAATTCCTTCATGGAAAGGGCAGTCAAACATTCGTTGGTCCAGGCTGCACAGGGCAGTGTTGGAGTCCCCATCCCTGAGGCGATTTCAAAGCTGTGTGTGTGTGACACTTGGGGACATCATTTCATGCTGACTTGACACTGCTGGGAGAACAATTGGACTCAGCGCTGTGGGAGGTCTTTCCCAACCTCAATAACTCCAGGACTAAGAAGGGAATTCCGTGCTGGGCTCTCTCAGCCTGCGCCTTTCCCTGCCCCAGGTTCGTGCCCGCGCTGCGCCCGCTCCGGCAGCAATCCTTCCTGCTCAGCTTCCCCCGCACCGCGCCCTCCCGGCTCGCCCAGCGGCTCAGCGAGGTCCGGGCTCTCCCAGGGCCCTGCGGCTCCGTGTCCCCTGTCCCCGTGGCCCGCTGTCCCCTGTCCCCGCTGAGCCCTGTCCCGCTCGCAGATCGCGCTCCGGCAGGGAATGCGGGCGGACACGGGCGCGCTGCTGGCGCTCTGCGAGAAAACCGACAGCGACATCCGCTCCTGCATCAACACCCTGCAGGTGCTGGGGACACTGCCCTGGGGACATGGGGACATGGGGAGGGCCCTGGGGACACGAGGAGAGCCCTGGGGACATGGGCAGGGCTCTCGGGACATGGAGAGGGCCCTGGGGACATGGGGAGGGCTCTGGGGACACGAGGAGGGCCCTGAGGACACAGGGAGGGCTCTGGGGATATTGCCAGGGCCCTGGGGACATGGAGTTGGCCTTGGGGACAGAGGGAAGGCTCTGGGGACACGGGGTGGGCTCTGGGAACACGGGGATGGCCTTAGGGACACAGGGATGGCCTTGGAGACATGGGGATGGCTCTGGGGATACAGTGATGGCCATCAGGACATGGGCATGGCCCTGGGGAGATGGGGATGGCCCTGGGGACATGGGGACAGCCCTGGGGACACAGGGATGGCCTTGGAGACATGGGGATGGCTCTGGGGATACAGTGATGGCCATCAGGACATGGGCATGGCCCTAGGAACACTGGGATGGCCCTGGGGACACAAGGTTGGCCCTGGGGACACGGGGATGGCCCTGTGGACACAGGGATGGCCTTGGAGACATTGGGATGGCCATCAGGACACAGGCATGGCCCTGGGGACACACTCCTGCTACAGCTCCAGGCTCACACAGGGACAGAGGGGACAAAAGTCCCTTCCAGTCAGATCCCTGAAACATCGCCCGGTCCCCTGGGGTGTTTCGAGCCCTAGACGTGGAGGAGGAGGGGGTGGCTGTGCCCAGCTGTCCCCAGGGGTTTGGGGACCCCCATCCCCTCCAGCCCCTGGCTCTGCTGCAGTTCCTGCATGGCCGAGGGCAGAAGGAGCTGAGTGTGCAGATGGTGCAGACCATGAGGATTGGCCTGAAGGACCAGAACAAGGGACTCTTCTCCATCTGGCAAGAGATCTTCCAGCTGCCCAAGCCCCAGAGGTAGAAGGAGGGGGTTTTAAATCAGTTGGGTGCTTGGGGGGTGGTGTTCCCATTGCCCGGAGAAGCTGTGGCTGCTCCATCCCTGGAAGTGTTCAAGGGAGGCTGGATGGGACCTGCAAGGTCCTGGAGGGCAGCTTGAGGGGATTTGTGTCCGTCATGGAATCCTGGAATGGTTTGGGTGGAAGGGACCTCAAAGCCTCTCATGGCCCCCCCTGCCATGGCAGGGACACCTTCCACTGTCCCAGACTGCTCCAGGCCCTGTCCAGCCTGGCCTTGGACACTTCAGGGATCCAGGGGCAGCCACAGCTCCTCTGGGCACCCTGTGCCAGGGATCCCCACCCTTCCAGGGGATATTCCTTCCCAATATTCCTTCTAAACCTTTCCTCTCAGTTTAAAGATGCTTTATTGCCACTCCACTTAGCTCCCAATAGTTCAGCACTGCAATTGCTTCCAGTCTGGTTTCCAAGGATCCAAATATTCCTTGCTGGCCCCTCCAGCACTGGGAAACCCTCATCTCTTCCCCTTGGGCTCCCCCAGGCACAGGATAGGAATGGACCCCTCTTTGCCAGCCCAGCTCCTGCTGGGGGACGAGGACCTGTTCCACCCTGGGGGCTCAGGGAGCTTCAGTTCCTCTTCCCAACGCTTCCACCACATCCTGCACCTCTCCATCTCCTCGGGAGAGCAGGATAAGCTGGCCCAGGTGAGAGCAGCCGAGGGGCTGGAGCCGAGCTCGGTGGGAAGCTCCGGACCCCAGCCGGGTGGGATCCATCTGATCCCACACCCGCTTCCAGGGCCTGTTTGAGAACTTCCTCAACATGAAGGTGCGGGACTCCAGCCTGGGCTCCGTGTGCCTGGCCCTGGAGTGGCTGGGCTTCTCCGACCTGCTGGGCCGGGCCGTGCTGCACGGGCAGAGCTTCCAGCTGCTGCGCTACCTGCCCTTCCTGCCCGTGGCCTTCCATCTGCTCTTCGCAGCCACCTCCATCCCCCGGCTGGCCTACCCCAGCAGCCAGCCCGAGGCAAGTGCAGCAGGGCACAGCCTGGCACAGCTCTGCCCTGCGGGGACACCGCCTGAGGGTCCCCGTGCTGTCCCCAGGCCGTGGCCAAGCTGAGCCAGATGCAGAACCTGGTGCTGTCCATGGTGTCGGGGATCGCGCCCGGCGCCCGCAGCCGCGCGGGGCAGCAGGCGCTGGTGCTGGACGTGCTGTGCCTGCTGCTGGACATCATCGCCCCCAAACTGCGGCCCGTGAGTGTCCCCAGCCCCTGCTGCAGCCCTGCCTGCCTGCTGGGAGCCCTCTGCAAAGCCCACCCCCGTGAGCTGTCCTGGGTTCCTGTCCCAAATCCGGGCTGGGTTTGGTGTCGCAGCTGCTGTGGGAGCTGGAGGGAAGCTGGGGGCAGGGTATTGAGGTGCCCAGCTGTGTGGAGGGGTCCTGGGCCCCAGCTGGGCTGGGCTTGGCTGAGCAGGGCTTTGGGGAGCTCTCAGTCACCCAGGAGAGGGTCTGTTCCTGCTCTGGGAAGGATGTCCCTGAGAGGGAACTAAACTTGATCCGGGTCCTTCCTCACCCGGAAACAAACCCCGTGCTTGGGCTGTTTGGGGTTTCCAAGTTCTCTGCTGTCCCCTGGCCAGGTGAACACCCAGCTCTACAGCCTGAAGGAGAAGCAGCAGCTGGCTGAGCTCATCAGCACCATGCTCACCTACAACCTCACCTACCTGCAGGAGCGCCTACCCGAGGGCCAGTACGTCTTCAAGCTGGACCCGTGAGTGCCGGGGCTGGGGAGGGGGAGTGGGAGCCAAAATCCTCCCCTGGGAGGGTGGGGAGGCCCTGGAATAGAATTCCCAGAGAAGCTGTGGCTGCCCCATCCCTGGAAGTGCCCAAGGCCAGGCTGGATGGGAATTGGAGCAAGTGGAAGGTGTCGGGGTTGGAGCTGGGTGATTTTAACCCAACCCAAACCATTCCAGGACTCTGTGATGATTCTCAGGAAGGAGTTGGGACTTTTGGCAGCTGATCACACTTTGCTGCATCCCCAGTGTGATCAGTTGTCCCATCCCTCCACTGGGCTTTAATGGGATTAAAGGGAGGGGAGCAGCTTCCTTTGGTGTCACCAGGAGGTGGCAGGACAGGGCTGAGCCACCTGGGCACATCCCAGTGGCACCTGGCAGCTGTGTCCCAGCATCTCTGGCACACAAATCTGATGTCAGCAGCAAAACCTGGGGTTTATTTCTTTAAAACTTTCTAAAGCATTGGTTTGACAGCTGATTCCTGAATGGCTGCAGAGCCACCTGACTCGGGGCTTTGCTCCTTTTATTTTAGGGGCAATAATAGTGAATAAATAGTGAATAAGTACTGGATAAATAGTGCATAAATAGTGGGTAAATAGTGAATAAATAGTGGATAAATAATAGTGAATAAGTAGTGGATAAATAGTGGATAAATATGAAATACTCAGAGCTGGCAGAGGGACTGGTGCCTCCTCAGTGCTGGGGATACTGAAACAGGCCTAACTCCAGACCTGGTGCTCCAGCCTCGTTAAAAATCCAGATTCTGATGATCCCAAATTCCTGTTCTGGGCTGGATTCCCATTAAACCTGTCCCAAGAGGCACCTGGGGGTGGCTCTGAAGGTCGTGCTGCTGCCATGCCCGAGCTGTGCTGTGCCCCTGAGCTTTCCAGGGCAATCTGTCCAGCACAGCTCAAATCTCCTCTTTTTGCTTTCAAGCCAGGATTAAGCCCCTCTAATCCCTCCCGCATTCCCATTCCCTCATGGGGGGAAACTGAGGCAGCGTGGCTGGAGCCACGCCGGGGGCAGGGCTGGGGGGTGCTGGGGCTGGCAGGCTGCAGGGGGCTGAGGGATTTTTGGGGTGGATTCCCTGTTTTCCCTGCTGCAGGAACGTGGAGGCCGTGTGCCGCTTCCCCGCGCTGCCGGCCCGCAGGCAGCTCAGCTACCAGGCCAAGCAGCTCATTGCCAGGGAGATCGAGCTGGAGAAGATGAGGAGGACAGAGGCACGGAGCCTGGCCCAGGTGGGCATCTCCAAAGGGCTGCCAGGGCCGTGGGTGGGGAGGAAATCCCCAGGGATGTGTTTGTCCCAGAGCAGCCGCTGGCTCTGGCTGGAAATCCTGGATTAACCCCCCTGGCTGCAGCTGTTTGCCTGCACAGCTGGGCTGGGTGCAGGGCTCAGCTTTTTGCAGGGAATTCTGGAGGAGTTCAAGGTTTGAGCCCTTCCACTCTCCAGTGAGGGGTGTGAGGAGGTGGGAATTTCAGTGGGAATTTTTGGCTGCTGTTTGTACCTGGCCATGCAGGAGGTGAACTGTCCCCTGCCTCCCCTTCCCTGGCTGCTGCCAGTTCCAAAGGTCCCAAGCCCCCAGGAGCAGCAGAGTGACTCTGCCCACTCTCCTGGAGGCAGGAGAAGATGGGAAGGGATGGAAAAGGTGGAGAAACATCCTGGGTGTAATCAATGCCTGCCCTGCCCTGGTGCCAGCGGGATAATTAATCCCTGGGAGCCCCTTGGAACAGGAGAAGGGCTCCTGGGGGATGTGTGGCACAAAGAGAAGCTGCAAAAACATCTCTGAAGGCTCCTTGTTTACATGGCACGGCTGTGAAACCCCAGGGAAAGGGGCTTCAGCTGAGGCTGATCCCTCGAGGCAGAAAATGATGGAAAAATCCTTGGGATGCTGCAATCTGACCTGGCAGCCAGCAGGGGTGGGTGGGATGGGGACAAGGGGCTGACAGATGCTCAGTGCCCAAGGTTGGAGCTCAGACACCCCCAGGGGAGCCTGGCTCAGGTCTGTCCTCCCCCCAGGATCCCGGGAATGGCCTCGGGCAGGATCGAGGGGACGCGGAGCCAGCGGGGACCCCCAACCACCGGCAGCGCCTGGAGCACATCGTGAGGAGAGCAGGGCTGCAGGACAAGGTCAGGCCCCAATCCCTGCCCAAATCCTGCCCAAATCCTGCCCAATTCCTGCCCAATCCCTGCCCCAATCCCTGCCCCA